>JAODKE010000121.1:999430-1012504 GCA_026779605.1 Mormyrus hasselquistii
GGGGGGGGGGGGGGGCTCGGTAGCCAAAGTTAATTTATCCAGAATTAACTTGGATTCTGTCCCTGTGTTGCATTGTAATTCTCTCTCTGGATCCCCCCCCATCTCCATGTGATAGCTGGTAGTGGTCTTGGGTGAGGGAGGGGGATCCGAATCAGAGCACTGAAAGTCTGTCTGAGGCCTGAGTGCAGCCCCAAGTGTAGGCAGGATTGAACCGTAGATACACGATTTAATTTAAATTCGAGATAAAAAATAACATGTTTGGGGCTTTTTTTTTTGCATAGGCGGGAGGGAGCAGAGGAGCCTGCTGCTGCTGCAGGTTTGGAAAATGCCACATTGGCATTTTTTTCCCCTTTTCTTACACCGTTACTTGATTTCTATGCCCTGTAAAGTTTCTTATTCATTTACCTCTCTTGGGTTGAAATGGTAAAACTGCTACATCACTATACTAAAAGCCTCTGTTTTAAATGTACTCCACCAAAGTATCTATTTTCTGTTTGTGGAGATATTTTTGCAATATTTTTCACCACAGTAATAGAAACACCTGAACAGGGACATACGTAATGAATACATATATCAGAGCCATTGTGCTTGCAGTGAAACCGCAGTCACACTGGCTTCACAGTGCCTCAGTGATGCGAGTCTCTCACTGGGGTCACCGCAAGGTCACACCAGGGTAACGGCCCTGACAGAGAGGTCATGGCTGTGCTCACAGACGACGGGCTTTGTCAAAACCACTCACAGGGACCTGAATGAAAGCCGATGGATTCCCAGTTGATTTCAGTAGGGTCATGGTGTCAAAGAGGTCAACACTAAGCTCAGAGATTCAATAAATAACATTATAGCTCGAAACCGGGTATCCGGAGGACATTAAAGAGCAGCTTGGGATCTGCGGTGGTATACAGCTATGTTAATTTTTTGTGACATTTGTGTAAACAATTTATCTTGTGTTTTCATATCATGCATTAGTGTTTAAGACGTGCGGCTAAGCCGCCCCATGTGGATGTACAGCTTGTTAAATATACACGTATTTGAGTGTGATCACAGAGATTGCCCATTATTTCTTAATCCTTACCAGGTGTGATATAAATCTTTTTGCCCTGCAGACTGCTGTGTCGTACCTTCAGACCCAAGTGCCTCATTTTCTAGGTTTTATTGGCTGGCTTGTAGACAACCTGCGTCCCTGTATATCAGCAGGCAGTTTACGTAACCTAAAAGTACTAATGGCCTCCTTCTCAAAAATATTATAAAGATTTCTAAAGCATGCATATATTCCTATAGCCTGTTGCCAGAAAAGCAAGCAGAAGCAAAGGCAAGCGGTTATTGTGTCATTCTCTTAAAGGATTTATCAGATCTGTGACTTTGTAACTTTGATTTAGAGTTCATAGATTTTATGTCACATGACTCTTCTGCAGAAAATGTCTCAGTCAGGGTTGGTAACTAATAACACAGAATAACCACAATAATGTAACAGTCAGTCTTCTTCAGATACAGGGCAAAATTCACAGTGTAGATCTCTGACCTTTCAATACATCCCTTTTCTGTGTATTAAACGATGAGTAGCACTTCCAAGTAAAGCAGGTTGTCTGTTAATTCCAGCAATGGGATTGATATGGGGGATTTACAGTAACTTTTGCCCTCCGTTTATTTGCGGGAGGGGTGTTGACATCCCATTTAAATGAACATATGACCTTTGATTTGGCTCGTTACAGGACATTAAACCCTTATTAACTCCTTAACTGTGACGTGTCAGGTTTCACATGGTCATAGCCGCCTGCGGAGGAGTCCTGTTAGCTTCATTAGTGTCGCAGAGCTGCCAGTTGGAGCCAGTCCGCTGTAATCGCTGCAGAGAAATCTGCATAAACAAACACACATGTTCATTAAATTTGTCAACGGGTATCAGTCAGCCATTTATGAGTTCCGTCGCAGACCCTTTTTTTTGATTCTGAAGTCAGCTTCAATGCACTCGTTAATTTCAAAAAGCAGGTTTTTAAATGCTTTCAGCTGCCTTTGATATTCTCACTGATGCCACCAGCCTTTGGGAGGGGCTGTGATCTGTATGTTTGATGGTGGCCCTTGAGGCCTGGGAAGGCACCATGCAGGTGGGCTCTGTGGTAGCTCCGCGGTAGCAGCAGGTAGGACCGCGGGGTGATCAGCGTTTGCAGCTCGGAGGCGGGTAGGCCCATATGTTGCCTGTGGCCTTGGCCCCACCCACCCCTAGCCCCCGGCATCCAACAGAACACCTCGCTGAACTGATAGCCGTGGAGAATCATCATTTCCTCGTCGGCAGTTGCGTAGGCAGGGCTGCACAGCATGCACAGACACACACGTTGCGTACAAACACACGCACACACATAGTGTAAATTCTGTATAAACATGCCCACGTATACTGCATAAAAACGCATATGTGTATAAATGCACATGTTCACACACTGCATGACTAAATGCACAAAGACACACTGCACTCATCATATCTAAACCAACACATAGGTATACATGCACCCCAATTGGCTCAAACTGACCGAAAGGCCAACCACTCTACTAGCTCCATGTTTCCAGGGTCCTGCGGGCAGTCAATTAACCAGACAGCAGACAAGCCACTTCTGAAGCTGCTGCCTTGCTCTTTTCAAAGAGGGTGGAAGCTTGCTGGTGCCTGGTGAATGGGTGTGCATTTTACACGGTGAGGCAGAGCTTTCAAACGCCCAGCCTAGAACCACTGATCTCAGGGCATTCTTAAACACACACTGTCACCTCGCATGCCAGGAACTGGCAGACTCGCTTTACCTAATTCCATTAATCTTTGAGGATCTTCAGAAATAAAGGAAATGCACCAAAGGACATTTTAACCAAACAACCAACCTGATGCAATTACACAATCAAGCTACGTTTCTGGGATTGCTTAATTAACTGCACCACAGAGGTGCCACATTTGCGTTGCCTTCTTGTGTAAAAATGTGAGGTGTCGGCATATCGGTACACGTCTCTTTGTGCGAAGTTTCCCTCATTCGTGCCCGTTAGAATGGCATCTAAAAAAGGAATAATGCTTCCCCCCCCCCCCACTTGTTTGTGATCCGACGTGTGAATGTGTGCATGTAATAGTTGTGATGTGTATCCCTCACACAGCGCGTCCCCGGCACTGTTTTCCATAATTAGTCCCCCTTCCAAACCGCCTACAGCAACCTGTCGTTTCAGGCTGTTTCCGCTGATAGTTGGTGTCCGGCGGCATTCCTGCATGCCGATACGCCGGCTGCGTGGGACCGGCTGTGTGGGGCTGCCTGCGTGGGTGTGCCTGCACGGCCGGCAAGAAGCATCTGCTGGCCTCTACATGTCACAGTGTCGGGACACATCGCCGTGGATCGGGGGGGCCTGCTTGTTATTATTTAAGATCTGTGTGGCGAATGTTTAGCTTAGGGTTAGCTTACCGTTCACGCCTTCTGATCTTGACTTATCTGCGGTATAGTCTGCGGTTCAGTTCGCAGCCACCCTCTTTATGTGCTACTTGCCCTCTCATGTTTTATTGAGATTATGGGACTGGCTCCATGATTTTTTTTTTGCCACTCTGGTGTTGGGGGAGAATCAGGATGAGGCCTTTAGCATCCCCCGCACACTACGGGTTTCCTCTTACGGCAGCAGAGCCGATGGTGCCCAGCTGGGATGGCTTGACGATAGAGTCAAACACAGGTGCTCCGCCTCTGTTTTTCCTTCCTCTGTCAAAGGTCAGAGCTGTTCTCATTTGAGGCAGATTTCTTTTTCAAAAACAATATGATCCTGGCGCTTTAGAATGATCAGGTAACTCTCCTGCTCTCGTACTACTCTCTGTCCTTCAGTCATTCGGCTTAGACCATTTTCATGCATTTTCATTGTACTGTTGAAGCCCCATCTCTCTTGTTGTCCATTTATGGTCAGTCCCAAGGTCTCTAAGCTGTACTGCTGGTTCAGTGCCTCCAATCAGCGATTCCTGACATTTCTTGCAGCCCCCCAGCCTCGGGTCCCTGGTTACGGCTGTCGTTTGGGTGCACCCACCGTGTCGCTTGAGACATGGGGCCAAATAACAAAAACCGGACGAGACAGGAAGTGGGGAACGCCTTAGGACCTGAGGATGGCGCATGTCGGCCTTCCACATTTCTGTGTGGAGCATATGCTGGGGAGAGAGTAGGGAGACGGGCGGGATGGAATTGTAATTCTGGGGGAAGAAGGGGCCCAGATGGCGTCTCTGTTTGAGACCTCGCCTCTGCCTCCCCCCCCGACCGAACCCTCGCTTTCGGAGCGGCAGCCTCTTGTGGCGCTCTGTAATTACAAACACAGGAGGGTGTTAGCGAGATGGCTCCCCCTCTTCCTCTTCCCCCCTCCCTCGGGCTGCTCTCGCACACGTCTCTCTTCTTCATTGATATTACATCATTTCGACTCATGAGCGTGGCGTCCCTGATATGGCACTGGCGTTATGCGGGGACAACACGAGAGTTTTGAATGTCATTGCAGCGGGACTCATTTACTTTGTGAGGCATTGCTGTCTTTATTATTACTATTAGTATTGCTATTACTATGGAAAGTGATAGGTCTCATTCTTAAAATATATGCAAATGCATGCGAAATATACTGAAATCATCTGCATATTTCCCTGAGTGAAAGGAAGCTTTCTGCAGCAACACGCAGCAGAATGTGTGAGAGATGAAAGGGGGCGCAGTGCGTGCGGCTGCTTTCTTTTGAATGACAGCCATTCATTTGAGAGATCGATTGGCTGCAGTGGGTCAGGTGGTTTTCTCCCTCTTATGATCGAAAAATTCAGCGTGGCAGCATAACGCCGTTTGATGCTTCCGCACCTGCACACATACACACACACACACACACACAACTGAGGCTGCCTTGATGAAATGACAGCTAATGCCATTAGGCTGCTCAGAAAGGCTCATTCAGCATAAGAATCAGCAGAAATGGAGCGGATCGCCATGAGAGGTACCTCCCCGGCGAGCCTTTGTGCTGTGAAGGGCGCCTGCCTTTCGACTCAGGCAGCAGCGGCACCGAGAATCGCTCTCAAGGACGGGGACTGTGGAAACCCAGCCCCAAGTCCCCCAGCAGCCGGGGCAGACAGGTGTCCCCCCTCCCCAGCAAAAGGGGGGTGCTGAGACCTGCCTTTCTGTTAATTGCGTGCTCAGCTGTGGCTTTTAAAATACTCAACGGAAATGAGATGGCCACAGTTGACCTTTGCCCGCTTATGTCACGGTATCTGGCAGTAACTATGGAGGGATGCAGCAATGGTGGATGCAGGCGATGTGGACCTTGTGGCCCACAGGTTTTTGGTGAACTCCAGAGTAAGGAACCTTCCGGCGAGTGCACAATGCCCTCAAATACAGCCCCTGTCACAGAGGACACACAGCCTGTTGTTACCCCGTCGTGTAATGAAAGGTGTCGGACTCACGGGGATCGTAATAAAGAGGCTGTTTTTTAAGCACCCCCTCTCCCCCAGGGTTTTGGGGGCCATGTGATTAAGCTCCCCAAGCGCTTGCTGCGATTGCCCTCTGTCTGGAGGGCAGGCCACCATGGGGCACCTCAGGGCTGACGCTTTTGAGCCGTTCCCAGCGGAACCCCTCGGCCTTTCCCTGTGCATGTCTCTATCACCTGTTGTTTTTATCGTTTTTTTCCGCGTGCCCCAGACTGTGTGGCGCTGTCGTCCTGACAGATGAGACGGTGTCTGAAAACAGTGTTAAAAAAAATTCCCAGGAGGGAACCTGCGCTCGGTGTGCGAGTGCCTGAATGTCGCATTTCGTCCTCCCTCTCTTCCCGTGCGTTGTGAGTGCATGCAAATCTCGTGTTGTCTCCATTGGTACCTGTAGGAATTACAGCCTGAGCTGTCATGCTGTGTTTGTGCACGAGGAAGCAAATTCTTGTTTCTGTGTGTGGGGCCATAGAGTTGTGGGGTTGTGTGTGTGTGCAGGTTTCTTTGGCTGTCAGTGTGTATAGGTGTGTGTGCAGGCGTGTGTGTGTGGGTGAAGGCGCTTTAGATCTGCTCAGCTGTGTGACCACAGTAGCCCTTCAGGCCTCTGCGCCCTGCAAAATGATTGAATTCTGAGGTCTAGAAAGCTGACAAATCACTAAAAATGCTGTTAAAATGCTGTAAAAACGTTGTCCATAAATCACCCCATGACAGTTTAATCATCCTCAGAATTTGGGCCCAGCCTGACCGCTGGACAGTAGGTGCTACAAAAAAATGTCATTGAAAGAACATCTCGACCAAACTAATTTCATTTAATAGACGCATCCAGCCGCCAGTGTTAACACAGTAAAATGAGTCGTTTAATTCACAATGTAGAATCTCTCGATTTTTTTACGTAATGGTGGCTTATTAAACAGTGCGGTGTAAATGCGTTAATTAAATCAAGGTGCTGATGATGTGCCGATAAGGCTCACGTGCAGCCGGAAGGTTCCTGAGTGGAATTCTGGGCCGGCATTCACAGCCACGTCTCCAGGAAGGCGCGACTCTGAAGTAGCCTCAGTCAGTAATCTGCCGAGATGTAAAAATCGCAAGCCGCATATGCAAATTGCCGGCAAATCGCTCTGGATTGATGTGTCCGCTTAGGCAACTGAATAATTTAATGTTCCGTGGATTCCCTCCCACATTTCTGCAGGCTTGGAACGATTTAAGGTGTCTTAAATCTGATCGGGGAGGAAACAGACGTGGTATCCAGCGGTGGAGAGATAAAAGACACGGGGATCTGCTCGGGGAGAGAACGAAGGCTGGAGTCTGAGCTGGAGCAGTCCATTGTGTTCACTGTGCTGCTGAAACGTTTCGGTGAAATTGTGGAAGATCAGCATCTTACTTCTGAGGGCTTTGTTCGCTCTCTCTCTCTCTCGCCTGCTCTCACTGCCGCTCTTTTTAAGCGTTTATTTGGTTGTGACCTCATTTGATTAATGTCAGGTGTCATCCTGGGCAAGAATGAAGTGTTTTTTTTTTTCTTTCCACCATTGCTGTATAACAGGCTCCAAACCTGCAGCCCCGGTGCTACACATCCAGCCCCTCCTCTTTTTGTATTTTCGGCTGACCTCGTCAGGGGCGGGGGTGCTGTTAGCAGCCAATTAACGCCCCCGGAGGGTCTTGCTGTAGGCCCAGCACACACAACCCCACAACTCTATGGCCCCACACACAGAAACAAGAATTTGCTTCCTCGTGCACAAACACAGCATGACAGCTCAGGCTGTAATTCCTACAGGTACCATCTTTGCCCCCCTCCATGCCTCCCCTGAGATCTGACCCCCGCAGTTTATTCTCCCTTTAGAGAGTCGCATGTTACATCACAGCAGAACCTGAGGCAGCTAGGAGCGGGGCACCTATTCTCTCCTATGAAATATTAACAAAGTTGGTAGTTTTAATTATCGGTGGCACCTTATGAGGTTCCCCTTCCCCGTGTGCCCCCCTCCCCCCGGCTCTCTCTCCTTCTGTCTCTTCTGGGCACTCATTGCCCTTCCATTAGCTGATTGGATCCTGCGCAGTCATCACTGTCAGTGGTCACTTGCCTTGGGTTGGCGGACAGGGTGCAGCGTGTGGAGCAGAGGGTCCGGCATCCTCTTGGGAGGGTGGGTTCAGCCAGGCAGGGTTTAGCTGTGTTGCAGCAGTGGGTTTGGAGTTGTGGTGCGAGCAGGGGGGTTCTCAAAAAAAACAGCCACAGGCTATGCCTGGAAGCAGGTCTATTGCGGTTACCCTGAGGTTAGCGCCTCACATTCCAGCCATTTCTGAGTTTTAAATACTGTTTTTTTCTTTTGAACATTCCCCCCCCGAGAGAAAAACAGTGGTACATCTTAATTCTGAAAGTCGTTGACTTGATCTAGAGCCACCAGAAATTTAGAGGTCTCCTCTGCGGACTGCTCGCCCCCTTGGTCATAGATGCACACAGGGGGTCGACAGTAGTGAGAGGATATGGGATTGCGGCTCTAACAAGCTGCCACCGCCCCACGACGCCGCACCTGTTTGCCGCTTTGATTGATGCGCTGCCCTGGCAGCCAGCGCCGAGGCTAACAGCCACGATAATGCACTCGCTTTCTGCACGACTCTTAAAAGGCTGTGTGTGCGTGTGCCTGCCGGCGTGCATTCAGAGTCCCCCCCCCCACCTCCATCCCCGTGCCGGCTCTGGGCGGCTGGGAGGACAGGTGCGGGCGGCGCAGACAGATGTGCGGCAGGTGCAGAAGCGCGCAGGCAGGCCGACTCCTCGGCCGCAAGCAGGTGCTTTACGACGCCACGTGTAATGCGGCGGCGGGCGGCTGTCACCACGGCAGCGTGTCACCAGCCTACGCATGACCAGACCCGCTGTGTCCTCTCTTGCAGAGATCAGCAGAGTACGGAAGGACATGTACAACGACACATTAAACGGCAGTGCGGAGAAGAGGAGCTCAGAGCTGCCCGACGCTGTTGGGCCTGTGGTGCAGCTGCAGGAAAAGCTTTACGTGCCTGTAAAGGAATACCCTGACGTGAGTACTGTACTGACTGGGGAGGGGCAGGGCTTTGGATGGAAGGCTGGGCCTTGGGGGAGGGGCATGACTCTGACAAGAATGGGCGGGGCATTGGGAGGTGATCTTGGTCGAGTGGGTGGGGCACAGGGAGGGGTGGGGTGATGCAAATTGTCCCAAAACCTCAACTGAAAACAGCTGATCCAGGTCAATTTGCTGCTGGTTAATCAGCACATAAATCACACCGAGCAGAGGGGAAACATTTAAAGTGAACTCTCTACATGCTGGCCTAAACTCATGTGGTGACCTTGTCCTGCTTTGTCCTGCAGATACAGGATACATGGGTGCATTTACGTTTCCTCATGGCATCGCAGAGTAGCGCTCAGACTCTCTAGAGCACGAATCAGTAAACAGATTCACCTATCCGAACCAAGCGGAGGTTTAATTAGAATTTAATATCATGTCTGACCTTCTGCCCTTCTCACAGCATACAGCGGCTAGGTCAATGTCAGGCGGCCAGCTAATTAGCCCAGTGGATAAAATGCATTTTCTCTCGTTCCACAATCACACAAACAAATTAGGGAAACGTCACGTGCAAGAGGGGGTCTCTCGCCGGGAAGGATCTTCTGCAAGTGAAACCGTGTCGCCTTAATCCACTGAAAAACCAGTATTTGAAAGCTTCTCAGCTGGCTGAAAGTTTTATTTTCTGCTCCAGAGATAAACAGCCGCCCTTTCATCCCCCTCATTTCCAGGGTGAGCGCCGTGGCGCTTTGAGTGGCTCGGCTTGTTTACAGCGAGTACATTGTATGTTGCCGTCATTGTGCGATTACGATTTGAAGTGAAGCGTCTGAAGTGACTCGCATAATTTGTGCGGAATTAATTATTTAACAGGTCCAAGCTGAGTCTGATGCCCAAAGAAAGTGAGGACATTGAGGAACGTGTCCTCGTGCGATCTGTCACTACCTTAACACCACGGCTGTTTCAGGAATCTCCGGAGTTGTCTGTGATCTCTACAGCTTGTCTGCGGGGAAGGATACCCATTTTATGATGATTAATGTTTTTAAACGTTCTTAAGGGTTAATAGCAGGATCTAAGGTTCATTCTATTTATCCATTCATCTTATAAAGTCTTATATCCTGGTCAGGGTCACAGGGATTCATAATTATGTACATTTTTATTTATTTGTTAAAGTATAACTTATTTGATGAACCCTCTGAGTGAGGCACAGATCTGATTAGACCACATCTGCTCAGTTTGATCATCAGAACTGGTCATCATCGATTGCGGTCGATTTTATAATCAAGGACGTTCCCCCGGCTATTAAAGTGCCAGCAAAGGCGGCCAAAATGAAGTGCAGATAAAAACGATTAGCTGTATCGAGACGATTTCCTCCGCAGCAGAAAGATACACTGGGGCCTGGACTTATTTTGTGTAAACACAGCTGCGGAGAGGCCCATGAGAAAAGTAAGCAGCCCTAAAGACGCGGTGGTTTTCACGGAAACGGGGCCGCGCCAAAGCCTGGGAAAGGTCGCGGGATGAAGTGTGATGCACTGACCATGGAGTGGGGGGCGGGGGGGCTAAACAGGGCGTCCGGATCCCGCCGTCTCTCTTAATGTATGATGCCGGGGCTCCATCAGAGAGCCAGTGAAAACAAATGACTAAATGCTGCTGGTGTGGAGGGAGGCATTTCTGTGTCTCCTTTGATCCCCGTTAAAATCTAAATAGCGACAGTGGTGACACCGGCATGAAGCCCCCACTGTCTGGAAGCAGGGTAGTGTGTGGCTGAGGTTGAGTGCTTATGAGGGCCGTAGACAGAGACAGCATGCAGTAACGTACCTGTCCCCTCAGTCACACGTTAAGGATTCTTTGATAGTAATTCTCCGAAGCGCTTTGCGGCGGCTGCCGTTTCCCTTAATCTTCTAAGCAATCGCATGGAGAATCTCCTCACTTAAGCCTCCTCACCCTGGGAGAAGGCAATGAGCTCGCAGCTGATTGATCCCAATTAACTTCCTCCATTACCAGCGAAACGTCTGCGTGGGCCGCATTAATGGCCGCGGTCTGTCAGCCGTGTAAACACGGCTCGGGATTAGCGCCCGGGATCCTGCGGCGGAGCTGAGGGCAGCGCAAGGAGACCTTTCTGTACTGTCCCTCCCGCTTTGGTCGTTCAGTCATGCCGGTATTTGTCCCCAGTGGCTGCTGAGGACTGAACGGTACACAGGTACATGGTGTGGCTGAGCGGCCGGTGGTGTGTCCATGTGGTCATAATTCATAGCCAATAAAAATTGTGTTTGTATGACCGTGCCCCCAAGGCCAAATACCACCATTACTGCAGGTGTTGACATGAGACAGCTCTCATCTCTCCCTGGGAAACACTTCAAATCCTGTCTGCATGTGTGACATGTATTTATTTGTGCGCACACCAGCTTGTGCGCGTGTGGCTGTGTCGTTTCAGGCTTGTGCCTCGGCCAGTGTGCAAGTTTTACAGTCTGTGCTTCCTTGATGGCTGAATCAGGAAGGGGGCAGATGAGCCGGCTGAGGGTGGTAGACAATACCAGTTTATTTTAGGAACGGCTTTAAAATCACTCTATTCTTAGCTAAGTGAGGAAACTCCCAGTGTGAAGATGGCTACCCTCTCTGACACTGCAGGCTCTCTTAGTCTGGAGAGCAGCGTTTCCCAATCTGGTCCTCAGGGACCTACAGATAGTCCACATTTTTGCTCCCTCCCAGCTCTTGGTAGGGTGTTGGGAGGGAGCAAAAATGTGGACAGCTTGGAGGGAGCTAAAGCATGGACTGACTGCGGATCCCTGAAGACTGGGATTGAAGATTGGGAAACACTGCTGTAGAGGACAGTGCGCTGAAAACCCAGAATATATCCTATGCAATGTGGTTTGCTTCTTACACTATTTATTCCGCTTTAGAAAGATGAGGCACCAATCCTCAAATAAGAAAAAAAAAAACACATTTCTAACAGTATAAAGATAAATGTATGCAGGCTGGTGTTTGTGACGGAGATGCATTTTTCTTGAATTGGCCAAAAACAATGGGAGTATATGTGGAGAATGTGTGTGTATGAGTGAATTTGCAGGGGATGGGGGGGGTGGGTTTGTCCGCTCCCGTTAGAGAGAGGCACACTAATAGGGGGGAGCACCCTCAGGAATGCTTACTGCCAAAGCGCCAGCACTCTAAACCCTGCACGGTGATTCTTTAAGGGGATGTAATCTTCCCATCCCGCAGCGGGAAGCTGGTGAAGGGGTGCACTTGTGCGATGCCTCTGCCCGCTTTGTGCATGTGCGTTGGGGACAGGGGAAGGCGGTGGCGATAAGCCCGCCCCTGGGCCGCCAGCAGTAATGGCTGCAGCAGCTTGGCAGACTCGGCAAGCAAAGGCCGGCGCGGCAGCCGGGGCCCCCCTGATAAAGCCACTCTTGTGTTTTGTGCCTGTTTCCGGGGCAAGACGCCGCGACACAGAAATTAATTTGTGCTGTCAAGTTGGGCGGCGGTGTTTTGCAGCGGGCCAGCCAATCCAATTTGCCAAACATGTTATTAGGCCAGGGAATAAAGGAGGGGACCGTAAAACAATGCTGGCCTGTGTGGTTCTGCACAGTCTCGATGTCTGAGCTGCCATCCTGTCAGCCCTGTGCTCTTGTGCAGTGGCAAAAGCCGCATACGGTCAGGCTCTGTCCTTTTCTGGGTCACATGCCTCCCGCCAGAAGATAAGCGGCCATCAGCGATTAGTAATAATTATCCCGGATTGATCCTCTTTTGTTCGCTCCATTTGCTTGGCCTTGGACATCCTTGGGGGGGCAGTAGACTAGAGGGGAAGAGCTAGGGGGTTAATGATGTGAGATCAGAGATGATGGATGCCAGTATGTGTGGAGGTTGGTGATGGAGGTCAGAGAGTCTTTGAAGCCCACAGTGACAGGGTTACTCTATGTGTGTCAGCTACTGTCTGGCTCAAACCACAGTGAACCAATCAGGTACTCGGGGGAAGTGATTGGTAGCTCATAAGCCCTCCCACTATGGATTTTAAAGTCATGGACAGTGGGTAGCTGTAAGTAGGGCTGGGATATCTTAAAGCTGTGAGTCTTTTACATTCACTTACCTTCTCTTTGTCTTCCTCTGTGCCCCTCCTGCTCTGTCTCGCTGACGTGTGCTTGGGACAAGTCGCCCCTCCAAGAGCTGTCATTGTTTTAATCGAACTACGAGTGCCATAAATCACCAAAGAAGCAATGGACCGGTATGAACCAGGGAGCCCCCTGCAGTGGACATAATTGATCCGGTTCCAATTGCACGTGTGAGGGGCGCTGGGGGGGGATTGACTTTGGTGTGGATGGGGCATCGACCCACTGAGCCACCATTCAGACCTGCAAGCACATGAGAAGTTATTGGGAAGGAGCAAGACGGTGTGGAAATGAGGCCACTCGTCACCGCCTCATAACAAACACAAACAAAAGCGGGGGTGGGGGGGGGATCAAGCGGCCGCAGAGCGGCAGCGCTCCGGATCACTGCTCCGCTAATGAAGGTTAATCACGGTTCACTGTGGCAAATGCCGCAACCGTTGCCCCTTTATCACACCAGTATGGCTCTGGTTTGGGGGGGGGGGGGGGGGGGGGGGCTTTTCCTCAAAGAAGTTGCACACTGCCA
>JAODKE010000121.1:1066910-1077599 GCA_026779605.1 Mormyrus hasselquistii
AACACTTGGGGAAATACACGTGGGGAATGAGGGGGCGTGGCACACGGGAGGATCGGACGGAGCGGATCATGACAATTACTATTTACTGAATTTTATTGAATTTATAGATACACTACAGCTGTTACAAATTAAATTACTCAACTGTGTATAATTGAAATATGGCTATAATTTAGTACAGTGCTGTACATAAAATATAGCTTATTGTGGTTTCGCTGCTGCATTTCATTGGCTCGTTTTTGGCAGTTTATCATAAACTTTGATGAGTCTATATCCGTAATTGAGAGAAAATGACTTTCTTTTTCCCATCATGTTTTCTGTGCATGCAGCATTAGCCTCAGGTAGCTAGTCAGAAGCAGACAGGTTACTGCAAGGCAAAGTAGGCAAGTAAAAAAATAAATAAATAAAAGAATTACCACAATTTAAATTGTTTCCATATGTTATATATACAAAGACCCAAAATGAACACTATAAACACATTACTTGATTACTATAACTAAATGATTTAAACAGTATTTGTACAGGAATGATTCTGTCCCAAACTTTTTGATCCATATAAGCAGTTGATCACTATATGTGGTTTCCTCTGTATTTTAAATGTTACTAGTCTTGGAACTGATTCCACCAATGGTTTCCACCATTACTGTTGGTAGCTGAAACTGTGTTTATCTGCTGTGCTTGTATTTGACCTTTTTTGGATGTCGTCTTCATCAGGAAATGGTGAGGTGCAGCCCTCTTTAAACATTTTGCTCCTCTCAGATAACTAGGGAATAGCCAAAATGTGTCCAAACAATGGACACAGCATTTTTCTTTGGTACAAGCTGCTGCATGCAGTTGCTCAGTTGGCTTGGTGTTTGAGTTCTCTGTGTTGTTGCCATGTCACATACTGGATGGGGCAGAGTCACGTGACAACACACACGGTAGACAGTACATGAGCATACCCTGGAGAACAATTCATTTTTGTTTTAGTTTTAACAATTAAAAAGAAAAAAACAAACGACGTAACCGGCATGGGCAAGATTATAGATTATATCGATTTAGAGGTTCTGAATGTCTGTTTTGATTATTTTCGATGAACTGCCCTAAAGTATAGTAACTCAGACATGCATAAATATACACTATATAGACAAAGTATTTGGACACCTGGCCATTACATCTTCAGGAACTTTTGACATCCCATCTAAATCCAAGGTGTCCCCCCTTTGCAGCTATATCTGCTGTTACTGTTCTGGGAAGGATTTACACGATATTTTGGAGTGTGTCTGTGGGAATTTTTGCCCATTTATCTAGAAGCACATTTGTGAGGTTAAGCACTGATGTTGGACGTGAAGGCCTTTCTCCCCATTTCCATTCTAGTTCATCCCAAAGGTGTCCGATGGGGGTGCGATCAGGCCTGTTGTATTTTATTTGGTCTGTCACTTTGTGACTGCCTTTCCGTTGTTCCTAAGTGCTCCCACTTTTCATTAATACCACCTACGGTTGACCGTGTAATATCGTGCTTAAAGAAACCTCTTGTGTGATCTCGCAGCGAGCTTTGTATCTCACATTCTCATATCTTTCTACTTGTTACTCGCCAAGGGGACGTAAAAATGTTGCGTGACTTTTCCAGATCGTGTAATGTGGGAAGGTCCACTGTATTACATTGTTCATAGAAACAGGTGCCGTTTAGAAGAGAGCAGTGCTGCGCAGGTTGTTTGACATAAGGTGTCATCTCTACTGTTGTAAAATGGTCTTCTGACGCCCCCTTGCAGGTGCCACTTTCGGGGCGCTGAATGGACTGAGGATGGGTTTGATGGAGACCCGTGACATGGCCTGGTCCAAACCTCGCAATGTACAGTAAGTACTGACCCACCTGCCACTGAGGCAGCTTTCCGTCACACCCTTCTTCCATTTTTTTTAATGTGTGACCCCGTTAGGAAAACGACCAGCGAATCCATTCCATTTTATAGCTGTAATCTTTGAGTGATGGGAATCCCCTCTTGAAATCAGATTTTTCAAACTGGGTGTTTTTACCAGTCTAGGACGTCACCCTCAGTTTGACCACTAGGAGTCGCCACTGCCTCAATATAACCTAGGAGGTTGTACTTTTGAGCATGGTCACACTTCAGTAAAAAAAAATTGGAACCGTATAAATAGGTAATATGTATGTTGAATATAAGTCTGAGATAGTGGTTGTTTGGACCCTGCGCTTTGTAATAACTGACCGGTATTTGATTGATGTGCTAAAGGCAGTAGTCTTTAATATTTAACGTTAATATAAAGTCACACCAGTCATGGGATAGAAAACAAGCCTGAAACAGTGTGAGGTAAATGTTGCAAGATTGTTACAAAACCCCTTTGAGTCCCAAGTTTAATCAGCCCGCATTCCCGTATTTGAAATGTTGTCATTTACTGTGACTTGGCTCAATTGGGATAAACTTGGGTGTTTCAGTGTAGTTTAGATTCCCTGTGTTCTTGTACGTTAAGCTCAAAGACTTGCATGTTTTAATGAGTATAAAGGTAACACCGTGCGTGGGGTGGTGATCGAGAAGGCAAGTTTGTTTGGTTGATTTGGATATGTTAGGCCTCTCTGAAGTGTCATGCGACCTTCAGGATAATCATTTAACTGTAATAAAAGTACAGGAAGTCAGGGCAAACGGTGCTTTGGTTCAAGTCCTGGGAGAGGGCCTACTTGGGTAATTCTTAGCAAGGCGCTTAACCTGAGCTGTGTGTAATGTATGTAATGCATCAAAAATTATGGAGAGGTATAATTCTGAATCGTAAGCTTTGGACTGAATTGACGAAAGCTGGCTGAAACAAGGACACTAATAATTACCTGGTAGTTTCCTTGTTTCAGCTAACCTTTTTTGTTTGTAGGCCCACAGAAAGCCTTGGGAATTTAGTGTTACTCCCAGGAAGTCTGAGGCACTAGCCTGACAACAATGGTAAATTACATTTCTCCACTTCGAGATTCGAAACCTTATCTGCGATGCCTGAATTCTAATAAGAGGTTTCTCATGGAATCACGCAACTGAATGTAAATTGATTATCGTGCAGTTGGATATAAAGGAGTAGCCTTGTCTGCGTACATCTGTGCTTGCGACGAGCCGTTTGTCTCGCGGTTCCCTTTTCATTTACTTCTCGTGCTTTCCTCCTCTTTTTCCCATGCTCCTCTGTGCCTGGTGTGAGAATCACGGCTGTTTATTCCTAGTGGTTGCGTCTTTGGTTTTTGCTTAATTTAGAGGTAGCAGCTGCATTTAAGTAAGCGTTTGAGGTACAAAAAGAATGTGAGGTTGTTCTATTACAGCCTGCACTGTAATTACGACTTCTGGTGCATTAAGCCAGTCAGCGCCTTTCTCCAGCATGCTGCCTGGCACTAAGAAATAGTAGTATTGAAATTTAATCCAATAATTCAGTGTTTAGTGTGTAACAGAGAAGAACAAAAACTGATTTACACAGGCTGTTGAGCTGGGCTGCTGTTGTTCATTACTCAAGACCTGCAGCCTGCTTGAGTTTGACCTCAGTGAATCTTCAGCAGTCAGCATTCAGGGTTGTATAATTATTCATCCCAAGGTCACAACAGTTGCTGGCAGCTGTCAGCCCGTCACGTACGTTCTCAGTACCGTGTCCGGCCTCGATATCCTCCCCCATGCTCAACCGGTGAGCTACCAAACACACCTGTGTTGACTCTTTGCCGGTGCTTCGCACATGGAGCCAGTGTCAGCGGCCACCCAGCTCAGGGCACTCCCATCGGCCTGCTGATGGTTTCTCTTAAGGGTGATGATACATTTTGAGCAAATTTACCGGCCAACAAGCAACCAAGGCAACTAATCAAGGCAATCAGACACTTGGCAACAACCAATCAGAGAAGAGCAAATCTATTGCCAAAGAGATGGACACCGCAAAGATGGATACTGAGACTTTTACAGCTGTCACTGTTGTCTTGGCTCCAACATCTATTTTACTTAAGTGTCACATATAGCACAACATTGAATATAAACTATTGTCAAAAGTTGATTGGTTGATTCAAAAATTCTAGACTGTTACGTAACAGTCTTAACTATGCCCCAGACTTAACATATACCAGCCCACTTTCAAGTCCAGTGGAACTTCATTTTAAGATCTCTGTGTCTATCTGGATTTGCCTTCTGGTTCCACAAATAGTCATGCTCTGTATATGAAGAAGGAAATACAATACAAGATGGTGCCATTATTACAAAATTTCATTAAAAGTGAATTGACAGGGCATGGTGGAGATTAAAATGAGAGCATGAATGACATTTTGTAATTTACAACAATAAAATTTACCGCTTATTCAAATTCGCAGTTAACCTATCATGAGTAGAAGAGATGTATTTTAATCATATTTCCCACATCACAAAATAAAATGTTGTAGCTCTTTGGTCAGTGTAAACACAATCCCGGCGTGCACTTTTGTTTATAGGAGTCAAATCAGGTGTTGTCATATGTCTTCTTGGCTGAATAAAGACTGCTGGATTACCGTGTCATATGAATACTGCTGATTGCCAGTGGCTGGGCGATCAGTGCTGCTTCCTTACTCAGTGACTTGCTCTTTATTCCCCTCACAAAACTCTGAAACAGCGATCCTCAACCCATGGGTCACAATCCCAAGTTCTGAAAGGGTCGCGAGGCAGCTGGAAATGTAAGCATTTTAAAAGCAGCAAGCTCCTATGCTGATCCCACGATTTCCCAGCCCCAGCCCTGGAATTAACCCATATGAACGGGTCTGCAAAGGTTTAACGCAAAACTAGTGAACAATCAAGGCAAAGAAGGCAAACGACAGATGCTTAATTTAAAATTGCCTTGCACATCCAATCAGATTTATGTGATAGACATTGATTGGTGTAAATTGCAGAGTGCACTGTGCTTCATCATAGCATTAATTTAAACCTATACAGTAAGCCCTCGTGCATTCACACTTCGTGATTCGCAAATTCACATTGGAACCAAACTTATTTGCATCTGTGATTTTTTTCATACATCTGTGAAATCCTCAAAAAATCCTACAGAAGTGTTTGTTTAATTTTCGTTTCCATAAAAGTGTTTTCATGCTTTTAAGTGTAAAATTGATTGATTGAAAAATTTGGTTAATGAAGATTCTACTGAATCCCATTTGCAAAGTTTATTCCCTCTGGAGATGCTTGTGCTATATACACTGAAAGGGTTGGTTTTTAAAGGTAATGTATTAAACTTTTTAATGATATAAAAGTGTTTTGGGAGCATATTTAGGGTTTAAACTATAGAAATAAGCACATATTACCATTTTTAGTAACTCTACCAAACATCCGCAAATCCTCTTCATTCGCGAGGGGTTCTGGAACATAACCTTGTGAATGTCTGAGGTCTTACCTCATATAGGGTCGCGGTGCAAAAATGTACGAGAACCACTGCTCTAAAACATGTAGTTGCTACAATTTTCAAGAAGTTGAAAAGTAGAATGTTCTAGGTTGCTGCCACCACTTTTGTTTAATTTTTCTGAAGCTGCCAGCATTCTGATTGGAAGATCTCAAAAAGTTGCCAGTTGAGATCATACAGTAATTGTACAGATAGAAATCCATTGCCCGTTCTCAATGGGAAAGTTGCCCTGTGTATCATCACCGTTTTTTGCACAGCAAGGGAAGTCTGTGTCTCACTTGAGACACTCTGTTGTGCTAATGTGTGCCTCCTTCATGTAAAGTGTATCCCTTTCCCGGGTCTGAGTTCTGTGTCCTAACTCTGGGTTTGCCTGTCATGTTTCAGGATCCTGAACCTGGTCACTCGGCAGGGAGCCATGTGGGCAAACACACTTGGCTCTTTAGGTGAGTGTCTGCGGCCGTGACCCCCCACCACTCACCACGTCATCTCGGATATGTGTCGCAATGATGAACAGCGAGCCGATTGTGTGTGAAGTGTTCCCTGTTAGGTCCTGTCCGTGTTTCCGCCACTGACTCAGTACTGGCTTGCTTCAGGTGTGTTCCCGAATAGCACAGCGGTAATTATAGGCTGTAAAGCTGATTTGGATGAAGCGCTAAGTCGCCCCGAGCCGTCATTGTAGGTCACAATCCTTTATGCTTATGTTTCAGGCCACACACCTAGAAAAAGCAGATTTGGCATGCAGCCGGTCCACCAGCAGGCTGCCAGTGTTTTGCTTGCTGATTTGCTCTGTAATGACCCTGATGGGTCGCGCATGCATACATGCATGTGTTCATGCTCCGTGATGTCAGTTATCCCCCAATCCCCTGGCCTTATCTGTTTACTGTGTACTTTTCTGTAAGGCGTCTTTGAGTTCTTATAAAAGCGCTATATAAATAAAATATATTATTATTATTATTATTACCTCTGTGTGTTCCTCCCGCTGCGCCTCTAGCCCTGCTGTACAGTGCCTTTGGGGTGGTGATCGAGAAGGCGCGGGGAGCTGAGGATGACCTCAACACGGTGGCTGCAGGGACGCTCACGGGCATGCTGTACAAATCCACAGGTGAGGGGTAGACAGGGAGGAGGCATGAGACATAAACACATCCATGCGGGTTCATGCGGATCCTTTGGATCCAAACAGCCAATATGATCTTCATTTTCCATATTTGCTGCTGATCGGGTTCTTTTTTTTCTCCATGACGTCTTTTGGGTTCAGATGCTTTTACGTTTTTGCTGATTTGGTATCAACACATCAGGCCTCTTTGAAGTGTCATGACCTTTGGCGGGTTTTACTGTAATAAAAGGACAGAGACGAAAAAATTCCATAGAAGCTTGTGAGTGCCGAGATACGTTTTTTTGTCCGGGCAGCCAGACATTTCCTTGAATTTTGTAGAGGAAATGAACTCAGCACTGTGAACACAGCCCATAGAAATGGGTGAAGTTCCCCGAACCGGCACTGTTTCCTCCTTTTATGTAATAAGATTCTCACGACTCTGAGAGCACTATGTTCAGGACACAAGAAACATGCCTACTTCAGATCTGTTGGGGTTTGGCAATCAGATAAACAGTTTAAATTGTCATCAATAGTCACGTCCAGTATGTATCTAATGTATCTAATATGTATCTAGATAGGTAATGATATAGGATGAGCCAAGGGTCACGTGCTGGGTGTGTTATACACACGCTGAGCTTAAGATGCATCTGTGGATCATTGTTGGAAATGAAACTGGGGAATTCTAGGGTGCCTTTGACTAGCTGAAGTGGTGCTTGTGCTGCGGTTCTTTTCAGTCAGGTTGTATTTTTGTTATTGTGGTCTGGGTTTTTTGAATGAAAGCAGTGTTTTCAAGAGCGTGACACCTTGGTGAATGACTAAAACTCCCAAGAAATCCTTTGTGTCGGCCTGGTTGTTGGCTTTTCTGGGTTTTCCCTTGGTGCTGGCCTGCAAATGCCTGTTGTTGATGTCAGTGTTGAGGAAGCTTGTAGTGAATTGACGCTGTTTCTGCATTGTTTATATTTACCCGTTTATTTACCTGTTACTTTTTAGCTTGTTAGGACATGTATATGATGTGTGTGTTTGGGGGGGGGGGGTGCATGGCTGCTGCAGGCATGACAGTTTATCACCGGCCTCCTGTCTCTGGGTGTGGGTCCGGCTCGCACTCAGGCAGCCCTATCACTCTTATCGCCGTTGGCGCCATGGGAGTTTGCTGCTCTGCTCAGCTGCTGATGCCTGCTGTTCGTACTTTTCATCTGATGTTCTAGATTAGGTAAGCGACTGCTTAGTTAGCAGTCTAGAATAGAGTATAGGACATGCAGTAGGTTGTTGGTTTGAGTCCAGAGACAGCCTTTAGGTCTTAGCAAGGCACTTAACCTGAGCTGTATATAATATATGTAAGGGATTAAACATGATTAGCTAAAATTTATGAATTATAAGCTTTGGACTGAAGTATTGGTTAAGCAAGGAAACTGCTAATATTTTCTTTAAATTAAAAGCGGAATATAATACTGCCAAACTGTAGAGCTGTCTTGTATCTGCCGTCAGCACTGCATCTGGAGAATCGCAGCAGTGTACATGCCGTCTGTCTCTGTGTGTCTGCGCAGGTGGGCTGCGTGGGGCAGCCCGTGGCGGCCTGGCGGGCCTGGCCATGTCGGGACTCTACGCCCTCTACAACAACTGGGACCATCTCCGGGGGAGCACCCCAAGCCGCTACTGAGCCCCGCCCCCCCGCTGGCCGATGATGGGTGGCCTGGGTGCACGAGCACGTCACTCGGCCCGATGTAACCCACCGGGACGCACTCGGGCGACATCTGCTCGCAGAGGGCCGCTGGCTCGCTCACTCTCAATCACTTCACTGCATCGTTACTTCAACAGGGAGTGACAAGAACTGGAGCTCCTCTTGTGTGTTAGTCTGTAATTTACCAGAAGTTCTGCAGCCACCACATGACTGGATAGGCCCTCGACTGTGTACTTCTGAGTGTGGGGGGGGCACATCCTGTCTTTATTATTAACTTTATTTTGTGTTCTTAATTTTGAGCCATTCTGCTCTTTTGTGGGGAAGTAAATTAATGTTTCGATTGCCGAAGAAACTGAGAGGGTCTTCCTCGCCTTTCTTCCCATGTTACCATGGGTTACCATGGGTTACCATGTGGATAGTGTGGCGTGACGCTCTGCGGGCGGCCCCTTCTCATAGTCGGTATTGTGGATGTTTAATTCTCTGGCTGTTCAGAAGCATCCTGCCGTCACATGAATCGACTTGGAAAGAACGTTGCGAAATGAAAGGTTTAGGTAAAACCCAGTGGGCTGCAGGTCTTGAGTAATTTTCCCACAATCCCTCAGTTGTGGCACCGCTCCATGCTCATGAGGCACATGTGACTGCTTTGTGGAGTCACAGGGTCTCCATTTATTGGACAGGTCTGGCGTGACACGTCTGTCAGGAGGTAGGAGGCAGCTCATATCCTGACTATGTATATAAGGGTAATTTACTGTCTGTGCCAACTGCGAATGCGGTCATTTAAGAGCAGCACCATTCCACACATGAGTGAAATAGAGTAGCACCAATAAAATACAACTGTGCATGGAACATACCTGTTAAAAATATTGGTGTGTAATTTTCTTTGTGAAATTTGTTTTATATTCAATATAGTAATTAGCAAAAATTGCGTAAATATCAAACAAATGCTGATTGTATCACATGCAACTGTTTAAAGATAATGAACCGGATCAGAAAAGCAAGCTAAATTGAACATAGTCTATAGTGGTTATCTTATGTTTGTGATAAAATATGGTGGTTCTCTTTCCTCCAAAACAAGCTGTTATGTTCCAGAGGTCAGGACGGCTGTGCAGCAGTCCATATCAGCTATATGTCACATATCACCAAGGCTAGAACTCAGGAACTGGGCTAAAGGTGGGAATGAAGCCAGCCGCTGGTGTCATATGACCCGGCTGTCAAAGAGCCAGGCTTAAAGGCTGAGGTTCAGAGGGTGCACGCTCACTCTGTTACCAATGCTATAGCTGCAGTTCAAGGAAAAGAATAGAGGAGCAGAAACTCTTTAAATACCTGTGATCTTAATTTGTTCAGCTGAATCCTAAGACGGTAACTGAAGAAAATGCATTTCGACAGATCTATCAATGTCAAACGATCGCTCAGGGAGACTGTGAGCGCGTGCAGCCACACTCAGGCATGCAGTGCAGATAACTGCCATCACTCATTCTGTTGACTGCAGTAGAATATAGTGTCTCCAGAACTGAGTTTGGTCACATTCAGCGCTTAAAACACAAGATTAGTGCTCATGTATTTTGATAATGAGTGGGGGAGTGGGTTGTTAGACCTTGCCATGTGATTTAGTCAGCCTTCCCTTAGGGGGTGGTTATGACTATGGAATTGCAGGTCTGCAGGAAGCACACTTTTTTTTTTCTGCAAAATTCAGGCTTTTGCCAATGCAAATTGATTTTTGTTCATTTTAATTTGTGAATTGTGCTAATGGCAGTTTTACCAAATTGTATCTATTTACAGAGCACGGCTGTGTAATTCACTCTTTTTATGCAACCAATACTAGATAAGGATGCAGACACTGAATGTTGAACAGTCACGTTAAACTCCTGGCAGGCAGAAAGCTGTACTGGTGTATCCTGCAGCCTATGGACAAAGCAACACAGAGCCCTTGCAGAGAGGCACCGTCAGCGGATGTGTATGAGCCACGCTGCTCCGATTGAGCACTTAGAAACAGGCTCCAAGGAGACAGACACAGGCAGGGAAATCGATTAATCATTTTTATTAAGTTAAATATGACAGGTTACCAAAGCAGGAAGAAGCGCTCGAAATGTAAGGACCTTTCGTACAATAACATGGTAAAAGCACTTGAATACAAAGCCCCAGCAATCCAGGTGACACTACAACGCAACAACGTGTTTCATCTACAGAGTCCACCGGGGAGTCATGAGGTCCCACGGGGCAACAATTTGGGCAAATGAAGGTACTGCAGGAGGCCCGAGTCCCCTGGTGGCCGTATTTACCATCCTCTGCACTGGACTTGCATCATCTTCTCCTGCCTCTTATCTATTGCATGCAGCCCCCTATCTCGGCCCTTATCTCGACTGGCTCCACAGATGTTCTTACACGTTAAAGATGAACTACCAGTTTAACACCCCCCCACCCCACCCCATGCAGACTACATCAGCGCTGTTATCGCCATAAAGCCGACATAATGGCAACTGGCTGGGTGGCACCACACTCTCCCCCACCTCCCTCGCCCACAGGAAGTTGGTCCTTCTCATTTGCCAGGACACAAACACGTAAAACA
>JAODKE010000121.1:1083937-1114742 GCA_026779605.1 Mormyrus hasselquistii
CGCAATAGCCACCCGAATCTAAAATATATGGAACTCGACACTCAATACTCGATCGTACCTCTTGTGCTATAAACCCGGTCCAATAAGGCACACCGGTGCTGTGTTTCTTGGCTGCTGCGATCCTCTCTTTATCATGGACTCAAAGTGCCGGTATGATCGCTGGCTGCCATCACGAGCAAAGAGCTCGGGGGCGGGGAGAGGCGGAACTCCCCCCTGCACTGTGACGTCAGCATTGAAGCCTGTCACCGCGGCCACAGGCAAACTCGCATTCCGCACGTACACCATTCGGAGGGGAGGGGGGCCCAGGAGGAGGTCGCCGAGTGCGAAATCAAACGTGCAGCGACGAGGGGCGCCACGTGTTTAGGAGTTGATTATTCAGCTGAAATAATCCAACTCAGAACTTCGATAAAAATAAGCAAGGCTCTTCACTTTTAAAATGGGACATGGAATAACAACTAAATATAATTCCTTTAATATAATGTAGCAATTACTTTATGCCAGAGATGTTCATGGATTACAAAATGCAAGTCTAAATAAAGGCCCAGGCCTTATCAGCTTCCAAGTCAAGTCTCAAGTCTCTTCTTCAGACTTTATATGTATTCTGTGAACTTTTTCCTCTTTTTTTCAGGGGGTTAATAGTGTAAAACAATTGTAATATCATTTAAGCCCAATGCCCAAATTCAAAATTAAGATAATAATACACTAGATGTTTAAACAAAACCATTTTTTACACTGAAACAGATGTTAGCAAACATTCCCTCAATGAGTGGCAAAGGTGTAAGAGTACAGATTATGGGTGGAAGCTAGTACATTATAAAACACAAAAGGCACGAGTGCTATGAGTACTTTGCTGACATTGGCAATAACATCATGCAGAAATGCTAGTTTCTTGACCCGACTTCCTGAGCCTGTGTATCTCCTTCTGATCTTTTTTTAACAAAATATGGGAACCTTAAACAAAATCAAGTGCACATCCCCTTTAGAGCTTTGAGGTTTCTTAGACTGCAAACTGGTTTGCGCAAAATTTGTTATGTAACTTTTTCATACATTTTTACATAAACTAACAAACATTAGCAGAAAATAAAATCAGCGCCCGCCATTATTAGGTTGTTTACTGTACAGGTTGGCATGTCAGGTTGTGCACACTGAGAACAAATAAATAAATCTGTTGCATTCTTGAGTGGTAGTTCAGCAGAGATTTTAGCGACGAGTATCAGTCGTTTAGTGTTTTGAGGGGCGATTTTCATATTTACAGGCTAGGCTGCATTTAATTTTTACGTTTATTCCATTTAATCTTTCAGCTTGACACTTACACCATTTTATACTGGTGATACAATTCTAGTGAAGGTAGGGGAATGGTTTTGTTGTTGGAGTACCATGATCCAAAGTGGGTACTAACAGCCACCCAGGAACAGTAGGTAGCAACAGTTGCTAAAGCGACTCTCCTCTGACTGACGCTGGGGGACAAGGGGTGTAGGGTGGTCTTGAATATGGACCAGTGTTGGCAGCATATGAATGAGAACTAGTTGATTAACATAAAATAAAAAAGAAATAACAATTACAGGCTACAGAAACATTGATATGTAAGAGAAATCCGTGGAAGGTTTGAGTACTAACGAGAAAAGTAATTCTTACAGTGTTTTGAAATTCTACAGAACTGCACCATGTCTGGTCTCGCCCGGCCCCAAAAGCTTGTTAAACTGCTCACAGCAGGCGTGGTGCCACAATGCTGCCACACCACTACTCAATTACACACACTTGTACGTCCTGAATGCTACACCTGCGTTCAAATTTGCATGTCATTTTCAATTGAAACCTAAATTTACAAGAATTTATATTTTTACCAGGTCATCTATAAATAAAATTAAGATTTATTTGGGTTTACCTCTGATCTACATTACTTAGGTTTAGGTGTACTGGTGTTTCCCGCTAATTTAAGAATAAGCCTAGATGGATACCGGCTTGTGAACACCGTACGCCACCTTGCACCAGCAGTTTTTGAAATCACATTTTCTGACTTATTAAGACAGTAGTTATCCTTCAAGTATGAGTATAACTACTATTATAGTTATTGGAACATTTAGCACAATTAGGTTAATTTCAAGTGAATCCAAGTATATTAAACATTTATGCCAAATGTATAATGTATTTCCAACACGTGACTCTTACCTAGATGTGTTCTGAAGCACCTTCAACTTGAAACTCACTGTCAGTACTGGCTACATAAATATGTGGTAATCCAGCGCTCATGGGTTGGCAATGGGTGGCTTATCTGACATCTGGCCAGACACCGAGCTAATGGTGAAAGAGAGGGAACCAATCAGAAATGTGTAATTTGACCTGGGGTGTGTTAGGGGTGTGTCAAATTATTTGTGGGCTAATCAATGAAATGGGATTTTCAATTAAGCAAGACGAATCAAATAACTATAAGAGGAGTTGTGTAAATCGTGTTCGGTGGAAACTCTGTTGTCTTGTGATAGGGACAGACTCTCCCTTTGATCAAAAGAAAAAGAAAACTGAATCTGAATCAAAAAGTTACAGCGCTTTCAAATTCCATAGGACAGCACCATGTCTGATCTTCTGCCAGCTCTCACCCAGTCACTGCATTTTCCCTGAAACCCTGGCTTTGTGTCTGTTTGATTAATGACTGTGCAGCCGTGAGTTATTCCGACCTCAGGCACAGTCAAATTAATTGACAGAAAATGTATAGTCTCATTTCCGTTTTTTTTATGTAGACTATGTTAATCTGTGTTTTACATCACACATGTTTGCTGTGCACATGTTCTCCGCAGAAAGCTGCAGTAAATCTTGCAAATACTGCGGAGCTTGCATGACTTTGCATTCATTTCGGTGATCGCAGAATCAAAAAAAGTCCTGGAGGGACTGATTAAAAGATCAGGGAGGGTGGTTAAAAAAAAAAAAACGTCTCTGCTCGTGTAGAAATGTTCATCTCCTCATTGAATCATAAAGTAATGGAATGATCCTGAATCTATATCCAGGAGTTGGAGTGAAGTCTTTAGTCATTTAGGAACAAGTTGCGAGTCTAAGTGCGACCGGAGTGCAACACAAGTAGGAGTCGGCAACTCAAGAGCGCATTTCTGAGTTATACCCAAAAGCAGCTGAGTAAAATATTGCAAAATGCTGGAAAAAAGAAGCATTAAATTGACTGCAAGAAAACACAAATATAACAATGAAACAAACACTGTTTCAACAAGTGTGGTGAGCGGAAAGTATTATTACTGGAAACTACTTGATGGTATGGTGTTTTTTGTACTGAAAACAAACATATTCCAGTTGAATCAACAGTAATGGCTGATAAAATGCTTTAATATTCACAGTTAACATTTAACTAACAAATCTATATCTAGAGCACATAGTATGGGGGGGGGGGCATTTGGTGGCATCGTGTAGCAGCCAGTCATGGTGTTTGACACAAGGCAAGACCAGCTATACCTGAAGCAACTCCTTGTCGAAACGCCACCAAAATATTTAATGCTAATTATGCACCAAGTACTCAGCCCAAGTTAGACTGTACTAATTATAGTTACTGATCAACTGCAGGATATGCTTATTAGTTCTTTGCCATATTTTCACAGAAGATCTTCTCTGTTTCTGCTCTGCTAATAATGTTCTTTAATAAAATAAACATCACTAAATACCTTGACCCACAAACATAGGTCACTTTCTATGACTGAGAAGTTGTGGTCACCAGAAAGGAACAAAAAAAACAACAGATCCGGGAGCAGTTTCCTTATCCTGCAGGCAGGACCAACTCAGTCTTAGGGGGTTCAACCCAAGATGCACACCTAGCAAATAGTTCCTGATAAACTGAGCTGCTGTGAAAATCATGCCACTGCTAAGACAACCACCGAACGGATAATTTACCCAGACCAGATGCAAGCGTCCTCCCACAGAGTGCAGCACAGCTTGTGCTGAAACGCAGGGCTTTTGCAAATCGACTTCAGCCATTTGAAACAGTACCTTTTACATGTTATATACCAGGGCTGTGCATCCCAAAAGCATAAACTGCACACAGCAGGCGTGGTGTCACAATGTCGTCACACCGCTCCTCAGTCACACACACCTATACCTCCTGAAGGTTACACTTCCGTTCAAATTCATTTGCGTTTCCCCTGATCTACATCACCAATTATAGCCGCCAACGCCGTACGTCTCGAACCCCCTTGCGCCGCAAGTTTTAAAAAATACATTTTCTAAGACAGTAAGTACAGATATAAAAATGACCATTTTAGTTATTGTAATATTTAACGTACTTAAGTTCGTTTCAAATGATTCTAAGTATATAAAACATTTATGTTAAATATACTAAAGAGTATCTTTTTCCAACGCCTGTCTCTTACCTAGATCCGTTATGTAGCACCTTCGACTTGAAACTCATCGTGACAGCTAGCTAAAAATATATTTTCTAGTTATACAATACAAATTAAAATACTTTTAAAAGACAATTACTGGCACTTTCCCTCCTACACCGTCAATGTCAGAATGTGGCACAGGGCTGTCAAACTTCGTCCTGGAAACATGAGGGTGTGTGTCATCGCGAGATTTCAGAGTCGTTCCGACCCTGTCAGTTCAAACATTGAGCAGTAGGTGGCACTGTTGTGCCGGACATAGCTCGCGAGCTGTCCTGCTGTTGTTCGACTGAACAAACATAGCTCACACGAAACTTTGTTCAGACACACTGCATTGCGAGCTTATCATCATGGACCTGTCTGTGAAGATGGACATTTTACGCCAGTCAATAGAGTCACTTACCGGTTTTGTCTCACAGAGACTCATCAAAAATGATATGATGTAGTGAGCTCTGTTAAACCTCTTCATGGTTTTCTCTGATGTAAATGTATTTAAGAATAACCAGCATTTGGATCTCTTGAGATGTTTCTAAGTATCCATCCATCCATCCATTCATCAATCCATGCGTTTTTCACGCTATTTCCCCAGGCAACTGCCCTGGTGTTATAAGATGCATCAATTTAAAATATATTAATTGAACACTCCACATCAGTAAGCCTTTTTAATTATTTTTAGTCATTATTATATGTAAAGATTACGATGAATTTAAGTCAACATCCTGTCTGCAAACCTGTTTTTCAGGTATTTGACCTCCATTTTTGCAGCGCGCAGAGTACGGCAGATACAGTAATGCCACTTTTTTTTAACCAGATATTATTTTAATTGTGACAACACATCACTGTGTAATGATGTACATGAAAATTTCACAAAGATAGGACTACCGGCAGAATCTTTACTATTGGGGGATATTCCTAGTCACATCAGTGCTGCCGCTGTTGTAAGAAACTAGTTTCACCGCTCGGGGCAGAAAGAGCACAGCCTGTATTAAAGTGTCAGATACTCAGGTATAAAACAATGAAGTACAAATACTTCGTTAGACGTTACTGTACTTAATTATGTCACTTTACTTGAGTATGGCGCGTTATTGTAACTTTTACTTTGCTATATTTCGTATCATTTTATCTTTTTACTTTAGGTACCTTTAAAACCAGGTATTTTCTATTTTACTAGATGACTTTTACTTGCGCAACATTTTATTGTGGTATCTTTACTTTTAATTAAGTATGAAAAATTTAGTACTTCTTACACCACTGGCCAATTGACACAAAGCAACAGGGCAAAGCTATTCTTGAATAGTTTTTATTCATAACGTGTTTTAGTTGGATAATCCGCTTTGAAATGACCTCAGTAATTACACAGCAAGTAGATGAAAGTGTGTTTGCACAGTTCAGTTGGAGGAACAACGGTTGTGTTGTCTGTGCCAGTCTATATTGTATCGCTGATGTTGCCTGGGGGGTTGTTCTTTGTTAACAATCAGTGTTACTAATAGCACAGTTAAGCAGATCGGTTATTATCATATTATTGATGCTGCACTAATTCGCATACCCCATTCTCCACTAGATGGCACTGTTATTGAGACAATACTTGAAAACAATTTAAAGCGTTACCATCCCTACACATAATGATGAAAATATTTGACATACAAACCGATTTAAAGATTTAAATTGGTTTACAGCTGCTGAGTTTATTGGTAAATGTTATTCAGATAGATATTTTGAACAATTAAAACAGTTCCAAAATACATATTCAACAATCAAATTTGATCCACAACACTAGAATACAGACAGTAGACAGGTGAGCCAGAGTATTCGGCTAAACTCATCACCCCTTTAGATTTGATAGAACATTTTGGATTTTTTTTATTTTAGATACAGAAATACAAATACACCTGGGGAGATGGTTTAACACAGAAGCCCCCTGAGAATACTATTAAATGTGTCTTAACAAAATATATATATTTCATATATAAACCAACATATATACATGAATGTGAGTGAACAAAAGACAAATGGCATGAACTACATCCTCGTGCTCATGAGGTGAAGCGAGGACCAATAACCAGAGAGATTAGGAACCCTGTTTGAAATGCTATGGGAGGGTCTCCCTGGACCCACTACCGTCAGCTGCATAGGCGAACGCGCTGGTCAAGGTCGCAGTGACTCCCGCTAGCATGGTGCAGTGCAGGAGCAGTGTGAAGACACAGGGGCTTGCAGCTTCCACACCAAATTCCCTCCCAGCTAGTGCTTAATGGATCTGTAGATGTAGTTTCCCCTCACATTGTCTCCAGGGAAAAGACACGGAATTAAAGTATTATATTCTGGACCTTTGGAGAACTGGGAAATGCCAGATAACACATTTCGTTAACCAGCTGCGGGAAGCTAACTCCGATTGGGGTGTACTGATCTCAGACCAGTAAGGCTCCAAGCCATGCCCTGTATCTTCCTGGATCAGTCCTGAGGGAAAGGGGAGCAACTCCTTCAGCACCCAGAGGCCACATAGGTTGGGCGCCAAAGTGAGTTCCTGGGGAGACACTGCTTTGATTTGGCAAACGCCAAACATTACAGAGTTCTTTACAAACACGTGTGGGTCAGTGAGTCTTTGATTGCTTTAATACATCGCTGAGCTGAGCAAACTCATGACTGGAAAAACATCTAGAAACCTCAGGGCGGAAGCTGATGCTTGAACCACCAACGGTCGAAACATAGTGTAAACATCAGTTACCGAAAACGAACGGGAGCGAGACGGCCAAGCCGTTCCTGAAAAAGATACGTCACTTCTATGACTTATAACAATATTACTTAGAAAACTCGTGGCTATCGGTATGTGTGTTTGTGTGCCAGCGTTATCCCCCTATTTTTAACTTTGTGTTAGTGAACTTTGAACCATGGTATGGACAGTGGCAGCTGTACACAAACACTCACGAACACACTCAGCTAAGGCTTTGTTTAACCACAAACAGTGACCCACCGCACAGGAAGTGAGGAGAAGAACAACTCACAATGGGCATTATCTCTGTAGGACCCAAAGGTCGGCATTTCCCACTGGATGCCTAAAATGTGACCAAATGTGCAGTTGGCAGCGATACAGGCGTCATCAATCCCGTGGTCACGACAGGCATGCGACTCTCCTCAGGTGAAGGCCTGTGTGTTTAAGCAGAGGAGTATCTCGGCTATCTGGCCATCGGTTTTGAAGGCGCTCGCCTGCCGAGTTGTGGCTGCCACCGGCCCAGGATCTTACAGCTAAAACAGGACCTGCTCCTGTCCTTATCTCAGTTCGTGACACACCAGCTCTTCCAGTCCGTCACATGTCACCACTACCTGTTTCAGCAGCTCAGGAAGGCAGCAGGCAGGTATATTAGCCGTGACTTAACAAAGTTACGTGACGATATGGCTCTTTCCTCCTGCTTGGAGTCAGCTTGGAATGTGGCTTTTCGTCTGGGTATGACACACACTATCGACAATTCACCTATGACCTTGGAACGTCAGCACTGAGGGGTCAAGATCGGCTTTTGTGGTTTATCACCAGATTTTCGTTTTTTTAATGCTCGGCGTGGGCAATATTATCGTTTTAATCACAGTGTTGCTAGAATAAATACACATTCTTTTATGGGCATGAGATGGTAAGATAAGCATTTACGGTAGAGTGATATCACATAACAATGTCGTTATATTCTCGCACACTCAAGTGAAAACGGGAAGTAACTCTCCGATAGCACAGGGGTATTTACAGCTACAATATATAACTCTCACCAGAAGTTATAAAGGGCCTTGGTTCTCTAGTGATAACAGATCATTGTATCCCCATCACTGAGTTTTTTTCCACCGGTCCTCCTTCCGTACAGTTGGCGAAATGACTCAGATTTTGTTGTCGCTGCTTGGCCAGCTTGTTTTTTTGTTTACGGCTCACACCTCCGGTGTCGGCCGTGGGCGAGCCGCCTGTCCCCGCTGACGGCCGCGAGCCCATTTCCCATCCCGTCTTTTGGGTGGGCGAAGGCGTGGGAAATGCTGAATTTTGGTGTGCCCGCTGATCCGGAATGCAGAGGATGGCAGGTCTGGTTAAAGGGGACACAAACTGATCTGAGCACAGTGCATTTCCAGGTTCTCTGGTGGAAGTGAAGGCGGTGTCTGGGGGTGATGCCAGTGTCTGTCTGCCTGGTCCAGCCTGTACCTCCTTCTCTCATACTTTTTTGTATTTTATGGCTGCCACTGCCCATCCACACAGCCTCAGTGTGGCGCCGTCCTCAGTCCACTGCCGCACTGGAACGGGCACAGCATGCGGGATTCCTCAGCGAGCTGATCATGCTGCCTCCGCCCCTCTTCCTGCGCCGCCCGCTCTGCTGGGATGACGCCGTGTCCTGGCGGACCAGCCTAGCGGCACGGCTCGCAGTTTCCTTGATCTGCAGCTCCAGGTGCTTCTGGATGGCCAGGCCCAGCTCCTCGGGGTCCACAGAGGCACCGTACACTTCCCACGTCATGCCTTCTGCATCCCACGCCACCTCCCTCACCGGGGACTTCTGTGTCGCCGCCTCCCCGGCTTCTGTCTCCGTCTCCTCCACCAGGCTGACCTCGGGGAACACGTGTGGCGGTGTGGTGGACTGGGGCTGACCCACCTGCACACCCACATCCTTCAGGTCCCAGTGGGACGTCATGGTGCCCGTGTCCCGGGTTTGCTTGCCCTCCCCCGGCCGGGCCGTGCTCCGCTCTACATGGTCCCCGCCGCAGCAGCACGTCACGCTCTTGGTGTCCAGCCCCGTCTCACTAACGGAGGTGACGAGCCGGGGGAAGGCAAGCCTGTCGACGTGGTGATGCGGCGCCCTCTGGCCCCCACGCTCGGCATCCACCAGCCTGGGCGGGAGGGACACGGGTGCGGGTATGGGCAGGTGGTGGCAGAAGGCTGCACACGCGTCTCCCAGGCTACAGGCGTGTACATGGGGGCCGTAGCAGGTCTCCCCACAGCTGACACGCGGGGCATCCACTTCCCCAGCACTGGGCACACAAATCTGGACGCTGCTGAGTGGGTGGGCGGGGCTGCCGCCGCCACACTGGCAGACAGTGACAGTATTGTTCTGCTGCAGCTGCATGGCTTGTTTGCACACTAGCGAGGGGCAGCCCGGTGTCTCCCGGCTGCAGTAGTTCACCCACTGGCAGGGGAAGCCCGCCTCCCTCACCTGAGGGCTTGGGGTCTCCCTGGAGCTATGCAGGCTGTCTGAGTGGCTCCGCTGAACAGGATGCTTGCCCGGCTCCAGCCCCTCTCCTCTCTGGTCCATGTTGGATGCTGAAGCCACGTGGTTCTCCTTCCATGCTGGGTTGCGGCCTTCTTCCGCACAGGGCCGGTGGTTCTCCACACCTCCTGGCGGCCGGGCACAGCTGCGAGGCCGCGCCCCATCGCGGCGGGCTGCCACCTCCGGGGTGCGAGCCCCACCCTGGCGGCCATCCTGCGGTGGCTCCAGCCCACTCTCCTTGGGCCTCAGGAGTGCGGAGGAGGTGCTCGTGCTCTTCCACAGCTCCTCCTTTGGAGGGGTGCCATCAAGGGCCTCCAGAGGGAGGGTGTCAGATGCAGGACACCCCCTTTCTGCCATGAGGAGGAAACTGAGAAAAGACAGAGAAGCATTTCTAATTTGTAACTTTTTTTCTGTGCTATATTACACACCATTTTATACCTTTGAGGTTTAGATGTCTTTCAGAAGGGATGGTTAAGATGTTGCTGAACTTTTTATATTCAGCAAAACATGACAAGGCTGTGCTCCTGACAGGACAAAGACCAGCTGCCACTCACTCTTAGTTTAAATGGTTGGTCAGGAAGGCCTGGTTGGAGATAACGCCCAGAAGATCAGCTGCGAGGTTCTCGATGAAACCTCCAAACACTAATGGGAAGTTATGAGTAATAAAAGTGCATATTTCATTACAGCTGACAACCCTGTGGAGCATGTGCGGATAACCATCTTCGCACAGGCCACTGTGGTAGGACATTCCCAATTTGCTCACAAGGGGCAGTGCTTTGGGCCAGGTCATGTGATGCTCAAGCCGGCCAACCAGGTGGAGGGGCCTGAGGTCATGAGAAATGGAACATTGGGACATCTGCACCTGAATAAACGTACTGTGATACTGTAATAGGACAGTAGAAGCAGTAAGGACGCTTTTCATACCCTCTGGATGCAACCACTTTTCCATCGATATGTTATTCTAACCTTATAACATTTGATTTTTGTCCACGTCTAAAGAGACTGCTAATGTTATCCACATGAATCAGCTGTTTCGAAAATGCAGTAGTTTAAAGGTTAGCACACTGATGTCTTTGTTTCTGAGGAGGTCATATAGATCTATCAGCTACTGGTGTTATGCTGCCGTTTGACTGAGGGATGTGGGAGCCCCCACGGCTGAGGGATGTGGGAGCCCCCGCGGCTGAGGGATGTGGGAGCCCCCGCGGCTGAGGGATGTGGGAGCCCCCGCGTTCACTCAGGCCAACATCAGTGTCCCCTGAACCTGCGCCTTAGCCATACTCAGGTGTCACATGTCAGCAGTGCTGAGCATGCTCAGGAGCTAGCGTACCTCCAGCAGAAGCCAGCCCATGTACCAGTTTCCCTTCCATGCTGTCCTGTTTCTATAGCACCTTTTCATAAAAAACGCCTCATTTCCCAACAGCCTGAAAGCCAGACCCCCTCAGAATCTGCAAACCAAACAATTAGGACCAGCTGAGCCTGTTTGAAAGCCACACCCCTATGAACCAACACCCATCCACATTATCACGATTGACTCATTAACATTACATTACCTGATTTAATAGCCAACACCCATACAATGACTGATACCCTCATAATGACTGATACTGACCAGCATATTAGCTTCACAGAGCCTCAGTGAAACGGCCATTTAACCTGCACAAAGGAACAATGCATCCCACCCAGGACTCATCCCCACAGTCCATTTAACCAACGCTGCCATGATATAACAGGTCTTAGGCCACTTTGTCACTCCTTGCGCATCTGGAGAAGGTATTGGCTTGGTGGATCAGCAGTGCTCCAGCTAAGTGTGACTGGCGGGAGCGTTTATCCACGCCGTTGTCATGTCAGGCGGTGCGGCGTGACGGTGCTCGTCTGTCTTTTCAGTTCACCCAGAAATGCTCATTAATAAGAAGCTGCAGTGTCGTTTTCAGCCCAGACGCCGGTCGCATGACGTTTTAAAAGCAGAGTAGGATCAAGAGCATTAGCCAAACACAGAAGCTTCATTCAGGTACCATCACAAGATTTTGTAATGAATGGATGTCATTTTACATAGGAAATCTACTTCGTTAGAAAACACAATGGCTTCTGTTTTGATGACATTTTCTAAACAGAAGTCATTAATGCAGCTCTCAGGTCGATCCAGATGACAGGGAACTACTGCCGTTTAACATAAACGGAACTATTCTGTGTCTCAGTTTGGATGTGAAGACCATCACCAGCCATAATAAGAAAAGGCAAAAAAATACCACTTTAGGTATATTTTTTTTAGGTATTCCCTAAAACACGTGTACGGCAGATAGGATGATGTCACAGCCCCTGGAATATGAAGCTACCTCAAGTACTGTCAGCACGAGAGTGTGGACTTTAGAAAGGTCAGCCTGCACCTACCAGGTGCATCTCTGTCGAATCCGCTCAGCCCACGAGCGTGACGCCCCCAGCCCCCCCCCTCCATCCCCATGCCCAAGCCGCGCACTGGAAATATTACCCTTAAGCTGGTTGGGCGTGACAGGACAGGAAGGCGGCTGAACGGAAACCTCTCAGGGCCAGCCCACCTTTTTTTCCCCTGGGGGAGATTCTGAGTCTCTCTCTCCCACTCAGCATATCTTAGTCAGGCCCACAGCAAAACCCCCATCAACCTGCCCCGCGCTCAGACTGAACAATAAGATCCCCCGACACTGTGGTCAGTTTACCTGAGAAGATGAGTATGGAGCAGACTCGTTCCTCCTCTTCCTCTCCCCCTCCTCACACGGTATCTCTCTGGCTTCTTGGTTCAGAGTTCATGTGTCCCCGGAGCTCTGCAGACCTCCCACGTCGCTCCCGGACCTCGGCAGGAACAGAAAGCTGCCTCCTCCTTCACATCCACAGGTGACCTCCTGATCGACCCTCCCCTTTCTCAGTCTCCACCTCCTCCTCCTGCTACAGCGGCAACCAAGATGGAGTCAGCCTCGGGATTATCTCTGCTATCATCTGATTACAAATGAGAGGCTCTGTCGCAGATCTTCAGTCCCCGACCAGGTCTTTTCTGAAGGGGAGGGACAAGGGGAGGTTGGTTGAAAATGAGTAGGGAGGGGGCTTGTATTTGTCTCTGTGCGAGGAGAAGGGAGGGTGGAGTGGAGTGGGGGGGGGGGTACAAGCAAGGATAGGATGGTGACACAGAAGGGGAAGGGCTGCTGAAGAGGCACCCTGATCGTCACACAGTCACCGTCATCGCCGTGGCCACCTGGGGGAAGAAGGAGAAAGAGAGAGAGAGACAGAGAGAGAGAGAAAGAGAGAGAGAGAGAGAAATGCATGAATGAAACGAAAACATTGAGGGTAGTGGTGGTTCATGGCCAAAACAGCCTCCCCCACATGCACTCTGCCTCCCTTTATCTCCTGCTCTCTCCCTCTGCCTCTCACACCAGCCATCCTTCTCTCCTGGTTGCTATGGGAACAGCAATGCTCAATAGGAGCCTGATGAATGTTCATTTTTTAAGGTTGCCATGGGACGACACTGCGCATGGTTGTCAGGCAATTGGAGATAAATCAGATTTCATGCAATCTGGTTATCGGCGGGGTTCATGTGTGACAACAGATTTGGGATGCTAGAGTGTTTTTTTTTCTCCTTTCCGTCTCGCCGGTCAGATTTTTCATTCGTTTCTGTGTGTTTATATGTATAGAAAATATGCACAAATATTATATATATACAGTGAAAATGCGTGCTGTTTTCCAAAAGGAAATATCACTGCACGCTGCCCCTGAATCACGAAAATGATTGTGTGTATACAGCAGGAGCCTGATGGGTAAGCAGACCGTGTAATCTGTTTACATTCTTCTCTTTTGTTTATGTATTTCTGTAATATAGTGTAGTGTGCTCACAAAGGTGTATTACAGCAGTGCTTGTGTGATTTGTCACTCAGAGAGCGTAATAGCCTCTCACTGCAATTGGCCAGCACAGCCTCAGTGTGTGTGTGCACAGGCTAATTATTTCACAGACCCTCATGCACACACTCATGTCAACCTGAAGTCGAGCGCATCCTCCAGAATAATGAGACACGATAACGCTTCACCATCGGTTAGCTCATGCAGATCGTGCCGACGTACAGGGCTTTCAGAGCTGCAACCAGAATGTCCAGCATTTCAGACCCGTCCCATTCATCAACCCCAGGGAAACACCCTACATAAACATTGCTTAATGTCACATGTGCATTCGACACACCTTTGGATAAAAATACATCCAACAAAGTATTTGCAATTGCAATTACTTCAAAAAGTCTCAATTTCTTTCAAAATAAGTGACATCAAATTCAGCAAGAAGGAGACATATCTCTACATATAAGGCAACAGGGCTGAAATGTGTCTGACATCAAGTATCATTGACAGGCTGCGACAGTGACGTGCTGCTTGTCTGACTCTTACGTTCGGTTTCGTATGAGATGATAAAAGCATGACATTTGTTTTCCTGAACTAACGGCCTGCTGAGGTTCCACTGGGAGAACATGAACCTCTGCGGCCATTTGGCCCGCTTTCCCAGCGCAAGCAGAAGCAGGCACTGGCAGGAAATTAAAGGAACCAGAAGCAATGGGAAATCTGATGGAATCAAAATGCAGTAGGCAGGAAACTGAGTGTCAAGGAGAGAACAGAGGCAGTGCTGACGCGGTGGCTGTCAGGCGGCGGAGAGCCAACGGACCAACAGGAAGCTAATGAAAGAGCACGGGTGTGCGGGGAATTATACACCACCGACCAACACTTCTGTTTTCATGTACGTCAGGGTGACATTCTCTCCGGCACAGCGGTATGTCCTGTTGGGGTTGAGAACGAGCTCAAACGACGTGATAATGAAAATATTCCGTAATCTCTCCGTACGGTCACAGGCCAGGATTTAAATAGCAAAGGGATTCATTAAGGAATTTAAATGGTGAGAAACACTGCAATAACGGAACGTAAATCCTGTCATGTTCCTCATTCCTTTCTCCATCTTTCTGCACGGCTGGTATTCATATTTATTCAAACCGGTCATTAGAAGAAGCTGAGCATTACTGTGTAAATGGCACTTTCATGGGGGTGGAGGCTAATTTCCGTGAAGGTAGGATCACAAAATACAGCAGTAGGACAAATCCATCGACCACTTGCAGCTGATAAATTACTCTCTCGTTTGATTTTCGTTTGGGGGAGTCCCATGCGCGTTTATGTTTGACCTACGCAGCAGTTACCATTAGAGCAAACCTGACTAAGGTTCCAGAGAGACTGAGGTACTGAATATTGAAACAATATTTTTTTGCCCACATGTAGATTAGCGATATATCATTAGGACTGAAGTTCTTTAATCACTCCTTTCAGTCATGTCAGTGGAGATGACTATCGTTCGATTTGAAATGTCGGAAATACTGGTTGGTTGCACAAATAGTGGAGATCAAGTTTTATGGTGAATATATAGGTATTTGAAAAAGATGACAGACAGTGGCACGTACGGTACTTGTAAAATGAGGAGCCCCTCCAGGCTGCAGCACCATAGGAGTATACCTGGGTGCGGTCAGACAGCATAACGAATGAACCCCCCCTCCCCGCTTGTCTGTCAAATGCCAAAGTCTAAACTGGAGCAGACAAATTAATGACAGCTTGTGTTCGCTTAAAAGCCCCTTTGGTGTGTCGTCCTCTGTAATTTAAGTCAAAATTAAAAGAGGCGCATAGCTGTCACAAACCCAACAGCAAGCCAAGAAATACACCTATGTTCTTTGTCTATGAACTGTTCCACTTAAAAGACAGGCTTTGAAAACTGGAGTTTTTTGGAAAAAGTGAAAATGTAAAATACAGGCTACTGTGTAGATGTTATTAACATAACCCGAGGTCAAAAAGGAAAAAAAGCATTGAATAAAACAAGCTGACGGAGTTAGGGTGACCTCATGCCGCACGTCTTCTTAGTCTGCCTGCATCCCGCTAGAGCCCTTGGATTCCGGTAAACATCTCGCGTTTTGTATTGCACTATGGTGTGAATTATAGCATTGCCCCATTTGAGTGGGGAATATGGGGAGAGACATTATCCCATGAGTTTGCCCTGTGAGTTTGAAAACTCTGGCCCCTTATTTATTTCTGGACCTGTGGGCCGCAAAGAAATCCTATCTTTGCGCGTTTCATTTCACAGGCTCAGAGCCAATTATCACCTTTCTTCCATTGTAATAATTAGTGTTTGATTACATATGTCACTGTAGGATTGCTGCTGTGACCAGTCCCATCACCTCTGGCTCGTGGTTTACTCTCATTATATTGTGGATTCCAGTCCAGCAAATTCCCTAAAAAAAACACCAGTGTTGGAAAGCTCAGCTTTCACCATCAGCAAACAAAGAACCAGGTCTAAATAGGTTACCTACCTTTCAGGGCTGAGGGCTGCGTTGCATTCTACGAAGTCAACAGACTGGACTGATTGGAGAGCTGACTAATTAGATGTAATAGCCAAAAGAGGCTCAGGACAAAGGCATGCATCCAAATGGAGCTGTGTGGGACTGAACGTGGGCCATAGGGAATGAGGTCAGGACTGGGGGGGTGTAAGTATGGACCAGTGGCCGGAGTTGTCATTTAGATTCTTGTTTAAGAAAGTTTATCATTTTCCAGTTGTATGTCAGTTTGTGTCATTTCAGGAGGAACTACCACGGATTGCGAATACATGCTCTGTTGACATTTGCTGATTTTCCCTCATTTGTTGTCGTGTATCTTCAGAAAGAAAATTTAATAAAGGAACTACCTGGCAGCTGAGCTGATGGGTTCATAATATTATAAGAACACCTCTGATTAAAAATGCCTGAACATCTGGACAGGGAAGGCATCCGTTCCAGATCACTCCGGATTGGCCGTCCGGCTCTGTGGGAGGGACAGTCTAAAAGTAGCCGGGTGGCAGGTTTGCCTGAAAAATAAACAACCCCCCGCTGATAATATGCAACAGGTCAGGTTACGAGCAGCTCATGGGCGTCGGGTGTAGTGCCGGACTGTGCAGCCAGAGCGCAGCCAGAGCGCAGCCGTGCCGCTGAAGAGCTACAGGACCTCGTGTGCCGTTTTTTGCGTATGCTGCCCCCCCAGATGCATACGTACGTGTCGTAGCCTAGTCTGTGATCAACTGAAGCTACTCCGTATAATACGTACATACACGTAACCTGTTTGTTTCACCCAAGTGTATCTAATTCCATTTCAAGTACAGGAGACTGTGCCGCAGTGGAACGCACCGGTGCTGGTTGGACGGTGTGTTCGGCGTCTTAGGTAAAACTCACCAGGGCAGCAGAAGTCCGCTGTGTCCAGGCTGCACCCCCCTCCCCAGCTCAGGGGCCCGTGTGACAGTCCATTGGCCACGAGCCCTTTCGTTCTTTTGTGAGACGCAGCTTTCAAATGTCCGCTTGCTACCTTTCAGCCGGCATGTTTCCAAACCTCAGGGGACCCCCCCCTCACCCCGTGTAGCTTTTCTCTCGGAGCGTTTTTCCAGCGCCTCACCAGAAACGGGAAGCCTTTGTTCATGCGGTGTACGGGCTGGAATGAACGTGATCAATGGAGTATGTGAGGCTTTGGATTCCCGAATACCACCACAGGCAGAAGCTGACTTCCCTTCGTTTAAGTCCGCCTTTATATGGCAGCTCTCCACCGTTTCCCTCTGTTATCGGTTTTGAAAGCTCTGGTAAACATAAGCAGAGTCACGAACACTGTCGTCCACACCGAGCTTGTCGTTTCCTCAGCACGGCGGTGACAGATTTTGGGCGAACACGCTCTGGCTCGTGTGGTATCTCAGCAGCTGAGAGCTGAGGTCGATAGCGGAGCTCAGATTGAGCCTAGTGCTAGTCCCTGCTCTCTTTCATAATCCTCTAGTGAAGAATGCTGCCAGGTCAGAGGACAAGGGCAGAGAAGAATTTCGCTGCCATTCGTTACACATTAATCTCATACACATGTAGGTCTGCCTGCTCCTGAGGGGGGTGGGGGCCAGGGGCAGCCGTTTAAAGATTTTTCAGACGGTAATTGGTTTATTTAAGCAAATGTATTATTTGAACCCCAGTGCTCCAGCTAGGTTAGTGCCTGTCAAACTACACAGTATGTGAGAGTGTTTGTGCTCGCTGGCAGCAAACAGAGCTGCAGAACAGAAGTAGAACACCTTCAGGACAGCCTCCAGGAACGGAGCAAGCCAGGCACACGCGGACAGAGGCCCGTCACGGCGTGACCTACGCGCGGCCGAGTCCCCCTGCCTAGTCACTCCAGCCTCCTGCACAACTCTGCTGGCTTTTACACCGGAAAACGACAGCGGGACAACGGTCATCTTACCCGCTCTGGCCGGGGGTTGGTGCTGCTGTTTGCGGGGAGCATCCAGTCTGGCTGGCACGCGATCCCGTCCCTGCGGCTGCCGGCTGCCTTGCAGCACTGAGGTGTGCTGGCGTTCACAGGTGATCTGTCCTACTGCAGGTGAGCGGCCGCGGGTTTCACCGATCTCCCCCCCCCCCCCGTCACGCCTCCTCGGTCAAACTTGAGACACCCCTGCTCCACCCACACACCCACACAAACATGCACACACATCAGCAGTGACAGGCAAACCTTAAAGGGAACACAGAAACTTATAAATTACTACCCGAAATTTTAGAAATGACCATATATTACTATAAATCGCTAGAATGAAAAGCCAAATCTGTAGAATTCCAAGAATTCCATCATTACTTAAAATACTTAACAATGTAATGTTATATATTTTTTCTTAAGTAGCTCAGCAGGAGCTACGCAAACCTCATACCTCAGTGGGTTACGAGAGAACTCAGTGACAGACTTACAGGTCAAGGCTACCAATCAAACGTGAGATTAAGTTCAGCCACAAAAGCAGTGTAACCTAACCTTCCCCGAAGCACAAAATGGCGGGGAAGCCCTTGCTTCTTTGTATCGCGGACCTGTCCACACCTGGTCTAACCGGATCCAGCGGGCCCTGAGGGAGGGGGAGATTTTTCAGTCCCGCAAGGAGAAGCAATCCTGTTCTCTCGTGCTCCGTTCCGAGAAACCATCACCACGAATGATTACTGTACACTTACAACTGCTATTTATAGCACCTGAGTGAAACAGTGTGGTCACACCCCCACACAGATATGCAAAATTCAGAAGCCAGCATTCCCATGTCAGACCCTCAGGTTGGGCCCTGGCAGGATATTCGTGTGTTTGCCTGGCCGCATGGGAGATTTTCACGGTATTTGCGGGTAAAAACGCGTGCCCTCATCCTCTGCCAGTCTCCATCCCTGCATTCAACCACCTGACATGGCCGCCATCCTCTGAAACCACCCCCATCCTACCTCCCTTTGTCGCTGCCAACACATCCCCAATGGTGAATGACATCCGCTATGAAACGGGTGGGGCGATGTCCTGTCTGCCGCTCGCCACCTGGCGGGAGCACGCCACCATTGTTCTGCGCTCACTTTGCATTTCTTAATCGCATTGTTGGAATTCCATGGCGGAACATGCCTGCCATTCTGCCTGCAGGTCGGACGGGAATCAAAGTGCAGGCCGCAGTCAAGCAGTCCGCTTCCATCATTGGTGGGGGATTCTGATGCTAATCTTATTAAAAACATTATACCAACACCGTGTCAACATCACTGTACCAAGCACCTGACTGCTAGACGGAAGTTCATCACGATCTGCACCTGTTATTTTGTCGATGTTCTGACCCTGAAGGTTTCATGTCATAGCAGTTGTGACCCCCCCGCCTCCCAGGTGGTCCAGGTGCCCTTTCTAGATGCCTCTTTAGACCTGCCATGCTTTCTTATTTAACCAGTTTGAAGAAATGTGTGCATTCATGCTTAGGCACCACGCAGCCGATTCTGCACTAGTGCGAACTGCAGTCGTCAGCTGCCAGAGGCCCCAGTTTTCCAGTGATAGCTGTGCAGTGTGGAGTATTTAACAGTATATAATTCATCACTGTGTCATACGTAGTGATCTATAGTGCATTATATAGCTTATTATTTATATAAGGTATCGTTGCGGTCAGGTTTAATATATGCTTTGCAGAGTGACACCTGCAGAAAGGTTGGATTGCTTGGATTAAATTTATGGGTGTGGCCACACCATACTGTGCCTTTTCCATAGTCCCACTTAGAAAATAAAATAATCCATATTTTTCTTTTCTTATTTTGATCTGGGGTGGCCACATTTTTACTACCACCACTTATCACCCCTTAGAAACACCCCTGGTTGCATATAGAAGTTGATCACTTTGGTGGGGTTGGGGATTCTACAGGTAAAATGGTCATGTCCAATCAGGAAACAGCAAAGCTGGGGTGGCCTGCTACTAAAATTCACACTCACTGGTCATTATGTCTCATTATGTCACTCTGCTAACCACAAGCACCGCCCCCCACCCCACCACTCATCCCCAACACAGACTTCACCCCCCCCACACCATAATACAGTCATAACCTCTCTCATAATGACTGGATACTGTTGCGATTTACACCTGTGACCAGGGTATCAAGTGTCTCAAGTGTTCTCAAACCAGTTTTTGCTCTCTCCCAGTTCCCCCCAGGACTAGTTTGAGAAACACTGCTCTACACTTTTTTCCACTTCCCCCTTTCCTTCTCTCTTTTTCTGATTCTTCCCTCCATCTGCCCCAATAGACGCTTTCCATCTGCCATAGCAGTTAGCGTCTTCATAGCTGGTTTGATCACCCCTTCGTCTCGCTGCGGGAGGTACAGACATCCCATTGTATCCCAAAGGTTGCTGGTTGAAGTGCCGGCTTAGGTTCGCAAAAGCACTGAAATCTGCATCAAGTAATCACTGGCATTAATGCATAAACTTAGCAGCTGCTTTGAAGCAATGTGATAACAGACAAACACCGTGTCCTTGTATAAATATTAAACTACAGCGATATGGTTTTAAGTTCCTCTTTTTATGAATTTCACAGCATCTAAATAAGAGAAGTACTGGGCCCAAACAACACAGTACTTTGTATTCAGTAAACACAGAAGCTATTCTACATTAGGCCCATTCTGTCACAAATGCTTTTAATTCCTCACCACACTTAACCCTGGGGACGAACAGGTGTGAAATCACAGCAATGTTTCGGTGGTCCTGACGTCAAACACGGGACTCTGACAAAATCACATTAATGCTAATATCTCCACCTAGTGGTGGAACAGGAGCATACAACTTTAGGCTGTCATTTCCTGTGTAAGACTAAACCAGTTAAGAAGACTATCTGCCCCTGTGTAGTCTTGCTGCTGTACTGTATCACTAATGGGCACATTTCTTATCTATCATTTATTCATTTTTCATTATCCTATTGGGTCGCGGGGGGTCCGGAGCCTATCCCAGAAGCAATGGGCACGAGGCAGGGAACAACCCTGGACAGGGGGCCAGCCCATCGCAGGGCACACTCACACAGTTACCAGTCACTCACACATCATTTCTTATCTTTCAGCAGATAATTATCTGGCTTTATAATGAGTTCTACAGCATAATGAGGGTGTGTTTTCCTCAGGGCAACACACAGTGCTTAAAGATACCAGCTTGTGCCTGTATGACGTCTGCAAATGCCTGGAGATGCAGCATGAGCTTTTAAATCAGCATTTGGGAAGGGAGATCCTCATCGAGGGGGTGGCATGGTGGTGCAGTAGTCAGCACTGTCTCCTCACACCTGTGGGACTTGGGTTTGAGTATCTGCCTGGGTTCTGTGTGTGGAGTTTGCATGTTCTCCTTGTGTCATTGTGGGGTTTCCTCTGAGTACTTTGGTCCCCCCCACAGTCCAAGAACATGCAGACGCTATGGGTCGGTGCCCCATTTTGGGCTGTTTCCTGCCTTCATTCCGCCCATAGACTCCAAACCCCCCCACAACCTAGACTAGGATAAGCGGTTTCAGAAAATGGATGGAAATCCTCAGCAAGAACATCCTGTATCCTGCACTGCAGGAGTCCCGGTGTCTTCCGGCCCCGGTGTGCTGTTGTGTAACATAACAGCGTCATCTGTCCATTTCCCCTAACCCCTTATTTAACCGCAGACATCTCGGTATCCTTTAACATATTAAAATATACACTTCTTATTTTAAAAATAAACTTCAATGATGTGAAATTGTTAAGGGAAGAGAGGAGGCTTCCTTACAGTAACGCACAAAGGGACACACTGGACAGAGACGCTCCTCAGAGATACTAGACCACTGCACACACTAAACTGGCTGCTAAAAGACACTTTCACGTAGCCTTAAGTACTCACTGCATGCCTAGTGGCTAATACATTGTGCTATTCTTTTTTTACAAGGTCATTAAATCTAAGTGGGGTTCGGTATCCTTGCTAAGGAGCACTGGAATGGTTAAAACGTAAGCCATGTAAACGCAGGTCTCCTTTCTGTCCCATTGCTGCTTTTCGGTGGACATTTCCACGCCCAGTTTCTCGGGTGTGACGGTGCAGCCAGGGCCAGCTGGTGGATGGTGGGGTTTTGCTTTGCCTCTGAGGATTTGCAGCAGCCAGCCCGGTCGGGTCGGGTCGGGTCGGGTCCAGGCGGCGGCAGAGGTGCGGTGGGGTCAGCCTAGCTGGCTTCGGAGAGGACAGCCAGCACCGTGTCAGCCTGGGTGGCCAGCTTGGAGCTGGTGTGGTTTGCGAGCTTACTCAGGCTCTCCCTCAGGTTCAGAGACTCCATCTCCTCCTTCAGCACGCCTGCGAGAGAGAAAAAGAGACTCTGGTCTTCCACAGCAAGGGGGGGCACCAGTATATAATCAATGGTTTTGCAGTAAATGAATGAATGGTCCAGTGCCCAGACTGATAGTACTGACTGGAGTTGGTCAGGCTGCAGATGAGCCCAATGGTGCTAAATTTGACCTCCACGGCCCCCACAGGGTCATCCAGCATCTTCTGCAGGGTGGGCACCAGGCTGGCGTCCTGGAAGGGTCCCTCCATGGTCTCTGCAAACAGGACACACACATTGCATTGCGGTATTATTCTGAAATCTCTATTTGCATGCAGAACACTAAAAGAAAAGGATAGAAATGTTCTTATTTGGCTCACTTTCAAACCTACAGCAGGCCGCAGTATTGCTTATGCCTGACACTTCATATCGATTGCTGCACACAGGTTTGCATCTGTAATTCTGGAGGAATTTTAGGCCTCACCAATGTCGATAGCCGAAGCAATCGCCAAGGCGACCAGAGCTTCATTTTGCATGATGACATGTTCACTGGTTGCCATGGAGATGAGGTGTCGTACGCCATCTGCTTTGGTAATAGCGTGGATCACGTCCTGTCAGGAAATAAGGTGGGTAGGAGACCATCATTCCAGCTGTCCATTCTCCCCTGTGTTAACATCATCTTCAGCAATCTGGGTGTCTGCTTTTTACATCACAATAACATATGTTGGTTTATTCCGTCTTTAAATGACTGAAATATTTTTGAAATTATCTTGTTACCGTGTTGTGGTGTCACATACTGATTACAGACAACCTCAAAATAATGTATGTGTGTGTGTCTGTCTGCATGTGTGCGTGTGCAGTGCATGTGGGGGGGGGTGTCTCACCACGGCCCGGCTGTGTCTGATGAAAGCAGCCAGGAGGCGGTTGGCCTCCCCCCTGACCCCAGCATGCTCCCGGGCTTCACACCACTGCATAACCCGATCAAGCAGGCCTTCATCTTTCCCCAGCAGTGTGGCCGCTTCCTCTGACAGAGAGTAAGAGGAAGATGGCATAGCCCCCTGTCCCACACTGCTGTTTTAGCACCTCTCTGCTGTTACATAACAAAGTGAAAATACACAGAGCGAGAGACAGAGAGCGGACCATCAAAAAGACAATGGAGGGCGGGACTGAAGGGCATGCTGGGAATGTCACAGAGCCTTAGCCACCTCCACAGTGTGCACTTATCTGCAATTTGTACCTAGTCGTTTGGTGTGACAGAACAATGGGGGCTTCACGGCCTGCAATCTGCAGCTTATTGTGCGCTCCTCAGAAGCTTGCGGAGGAAGAGCCACAGTAATGACACTGGAAAGAGACTCGATGTAATGGCAGGCCTCTGCTGGAGGTATTAGGCCTGCAGAGCTCAGGCTCGAGCTGCTGCATGGGAACCGTGCTCCTTCTATGACTGTAATCATACATCATATGGCGCTTTTCCACTGCCATCGAGAATCAAGCCGTACTCGAGCCGTCCTGCAAACCGACTGTTTTCCATTGTAAATGATCGGTGCTGCACCTCAGTCATGCCTGCACTGACAGGGCCTTGCTTACTAACAGGGACAAAAGTGTGGCCAAACTGAGCTGGTTGCTTCAACACCGTCCGGTTGATCAAATTATCTGAAGAGAAATAGGGCTTATTCTATATATTATTCATTATTAGTGGAATAGCTTATCGTGACATATTGATGCATTCCTAAGTCAGGGCTTGAAAATTTCTAACTACCTACTTAAACTACTATAGAACAGCTATTTGCAATGGGAATTTACAAAAGTGAATGCTAATCACTGTAGCACTGGATGCTAAGATAAGATGTTGATTTTCATTGACTTGGCAACAGAAATTAGCACATAGGAAATCATGATGTACACTGTGTGAACAGTAAATAAGCATCTCTTGCTGTCGTTCTCCAAACCTGGCAACGCCTTTACCGAGCGACCCTTCTGCAGTGGAAAATCAGCACAAGCTGGAACTGCGCTGTAACTAGTGTCTCTTTGGTTATGGCCCGGTACGGTCCGGTACGGCCCGGGTCCTGTATGCCAGGTGGCAAAGCACCATAACACTGTTAAGCCCAGTAGTTAAGAGCTTTTGCGTGAGCGATTCCTCAAACATGGCACCTGAGATGGTAGACTGAGTGTCTTTTGTAAAGTGAAGTGTCTGAGGTCTACAGATTAACTGCAGTCTTCATCCATCAATCACAAAGACTCTTATCCCATCGTCACAGGGTACGCCCAAGATAGGCTGCTAGTCCACTGCATAACATGCACATACACCAAGTTACACAATTTAGTAAAACTGCCATTATTGGATGCATGTGTTTATAATGAAAAAGACCATTTTGTAATATAATATTTATACTATTCATGTTTGCTGATAATTACTATCCTTGTATTGATATTTTTCACACGAATTTGATTAGTAAACATGGGTTTTCAGTATCTAGTGCTGCAAATAGGGTTTAATGTGAAAATGTGGCACCCTATTAGATATGACTGTATCCGTTCTCTTACCCTGACCATCCACCATCATGCGGAGAGTCCCAAGTAGTTTGAACTGCACGGGGGGCATGTCGGACCGCAGCAGGGCCCTAATCCGCTCCGCCACGCCATCCTCCAGCATGCGCACCTTGTTGGTGGCTGTAATGGTGCCCGCACACTCAATGGTCACTGCATGGGGCCTCAGTGCTGCAGATGCAGAATCGCTAGCTTGGAGTATTTCTGGCACCTGGGATGGCGAGGTTCCGCAGGGCGCTCAGTGCGGCGTGCTGGACGGACACGTCGCCCTGGTCCACGTGCCGCTCTAGCAGGTCTAGGATGTGAGGGACCACGCCGAGATCCAGCATCTTCACACAGTTGCTATCTGAGCAGAGAAATTAAATATGTACATTGTGTATCATTTGTACAGTTTGTACTTGTTTGGTTTTCGCAAACTTCATCTTGTTCTCCGTGAGAGACACCTTTGGGCTCAGAGAGTCAGCCAGGGTGTAGCACCATACAATCCGTGATCCAGTGAAAATGGTTCCGCGACCCACTTTTGGGTCACAACCCACTGGTTGAGAAGCACTGTTTTAGTGTGTAGTGTGAGATCTGTGGTCCGTGTTCATACTCAGACAGAATACTGGCAACAGGGTAAAGCACTTAAACTGAATCACTAGGGTGTAAACACCGTTGGTGAGTTAGGCTGTGATGCGATTGTAGCCGTCTGCCTTCGGGCCCCAGGTGTGTGACACTTGGTAGGGTGAGCTTTTAGAGTGTGTACTCTTGCAGTTCTGTCAAGGTCACTTCTTGCATATCTTGGCTGAAAGGCATTTAGCGATCCCCGTCAGCCTGCTCCGTGCAATGGCTGTGGAGGAGATTTCATCATGTTACTGCTATTTTGTGTCACTGGCCATCTGATTGCGTGTAGCTACCGTTTCATGACATGTCCTCTCCTTGTGCTAAATTGTGCGAGTCTGGCCTTCCTGTGAGAGTTCACTTTTAATCCACATTGCACATAAACACATGCAGACATAAACTGCACAGTTAGCGGCCTCACCGTTGCGGGCGAAATTGGCAATCGCCAACGCCCCCGCCAGCTGCAGCTGCGTGTTGGAAGACTGCAGCCAGGACAGAACATCCCGGTACACGGGGCCCTTCCCCTCACCGAAACACTTCTGCATGGATTCATCTGTGATGCAGGTAATACAAGAGACCACTAGGACCCGGGCAACCAATAGAGGAGCTCAGGAAGACCTTAAAAAAATCTTCAGACTGAAAACCAGATCAGTAAAGCAAATAGGGTTTCTTTCCAGGAAAGAGATTAGCCACAAAGACACAAGGCTGGATGTCATGAGTCACAGGATTAGAAGAATAATAGTAATGATATCTTTAATGGTTATTAAGACACAAGCCTTTTCCGTTGGCAGATGTTTCTTTACATTTGACTATAACTGAGAAAGAAATCCTTATAGATAATAAATATGAAAGATAAGACTCCCAAAAGATGAAAATATGGTGATGCTGCCATGTGTTTTCTCAGTATGGATGGAGACAGACATGTAGAGTGACACGGATCATCCACCCACCTCCCAGCAAAAGGGACACGAGTAGGTTGGAAGCAATTTTGATGCTGCAGAGGTCATGCGAGTCGTCGGCACCCCCATGAATCCCTCGGATCATTTCGGATAGAGCCTGAGGGACACCCGACTCCACAAACTGCAGTTTCAGCATATCTGAAAACATGGGGATAGAGGCATCGTTCGGAGGGAACGCCACATAGAGGATGAGCCCCTCTCTCTGCGCTCTCTTCAGCGAGATGACAGATGCCGCCGAAGTCACCGTCACTGCAGATGACACATTTCACAGACGGATTGGACATCACATTATTTGGAAGCGCGGCGGGAGGCTTTCACTTGGGTGCAGATGCATCTTAATCATCCCTTTGACTCCTCATGAGAAGTCTTTGAATCCTTTGGTTAAGACGAAGCAAATCACGTTATACTTCGGGTGATCCAGGCCTGACAGATTACTGGCTATAAATATAGACCTTGGACTGATATTATTTAAGCCTTAAATGCATTAATTAACAAGCATGATTGGCATTTCCCACGTCTGCATTCAACTGACAGTTTCTTAGCATTGTGGTTTATAAAGCTAAAGCAGGGGCGGAGCCAAAGGGGTGCCACCCCCAACAGAGCCCTTGCCACCCCCAGTGCCACCCCGCTGGAAATGGTAAACATTAAAATATACCAATGAGGAGATCGGGCAAAGATTTGAGTGGAAAACAGTAATTTCCGAGTGTCCCTGAACGCATCACGGCGCAGCAGTACCCTGTGCGTGCGGCTTACCGACATGTCATTGGCTAAAAGCTCTGACCGTGGCGCGCGTTCATACATGATCCAAAACACACCGCGGTATTGATAACATATTACACTGTAATACCTTCCTAATGAGAATTGGTCACACACTTACAGCACATAAAAATAGCAGCATCAAATCGCCGCACACTGTCTGCTCCATGTCCCGTTTAAATTAGCCACCAGCCCCGCTCGCACTTTTAGACAGCGTCTTTGTGCGTATGTAGGTTTTAGTGCACATGCTGAATTATAGTGCTGTTTTATTATTTTATGTTTTATTATAAAGCTAGCCCTTGCTTGAAGTATGTGTGGTAAGTGTATGTGTGAAGAACCAGTCATTAGTTTTCTACTGCATGGATGCAGGCTATGCATGTCATATTAAAGCTTTGAATCAACTTCACTATAGTGTAATGTGAGGGTTTAATTAGCTGTTTAGATTTATTAGTTTAATGAATCTATTTTAATTTAGTAATAGCTAGCTACATGAAATAAACCTACCTAAAACTAGCTAAAAAAGTGTTTTTATAGTGTCATTGGTGCAATTTTACTTCTTGTTTGGTCATGGTTTAGTCTAGGTTTAGTCTGGGGTTAATTGAGTTTGAGTTCAGGTTTGGTCCTTATTAGGCTTGGTATTTATGATTGGTGTTTATGATTTTGTAAATGTTTGTTGTGTTTATTCAACAAACATTTACAAAGTCATTGTTTATTATGAGTGTGTACGAGAAAAAATATGTTTTTCCTACATTTATCATATTTATATAGACCCCTCTGAGAAACCCTTGCTCACCCTTTGGCCCCCCCTTAAATAAAAGTCTAGCTCCATCACTGAGCTGAAGTCCTGGTTTCTTCCTCATCTCTATACACCAGCATCAGAAAATGACTTTGTTCCCCCCCCCCCAGAACCTCTCACCGCTCTCGCCCAGAGATCCCAGCACCTCCAGGATAATGTGGCGACGCTCGGCATCTGAGGCGCGGCGCAGCTGGCAGGTCAGCGCCTCGGCCACCCCCACTTCCGCCAGGGCTTCCCTCGCAGATTCTGAAAGTGGCCAGGGGGAGGGGCCATGTCACACATGGATTCACACGGCGCGTCAGGCGTAGGCTAATGCTACGTTAGACAGCGTTGGAATAGAGTAATAAATAATCCACCGTTGGCGATATTGCTCTTGTTGCCTGTGATTTTATTCCCAGCGAATCATCCTGGAAGTGCTGCTACTCGTCACTTTAGTACCATTTGGTGCCATTTACTCTCCTCATTACTGTGTCCCGCTGCTCATTTTAACATAAATTAGGGGTCTCTTAAGGGTGCTACAGCCATGGCTGCCATCCTGTCTGTATATCTGGCTATTCCCATATCCACCACCAAACACACCACTGTGTCTACTTTTAGGCTAATGCAGAGGATCCCTTCACAGACCATTCTCCTTCTTCACAGTTAATTATCTATTCGAGCGGTTAACATGATTCATGAGGTTTTAGTGGGACGTCTTCCCGCATTGCAGGGGGAATCACAAGCCTGCTTCATTATGACTGTGAGCGTGACCTCCCCCTCCAAGCGTTATTTGTGGGTTTTACTCATGCAAATGCACTCATGCTTAGCGGCAAACAAATTAGCAATAGCTGATCGAGAAGAAGCCCTTAATCTGTACATAAAAGTTCTGAGATATATAATTTCATTAGAATTTTTTTGTAATATCCACAATCATATATTCTTTGTCACGGTTTTCGTAGAGCCGTGTTTCCTGTCATCACGCCTCACTGCCGTTGGGTGATGTCAGGAGTCCCCCTTCTATATCTGGGCTGGGGGGGCGGCTCGCTGCTCACCCATCTCAGCGAGGTTACAGAGAGCCAGCAGGCACACGTTGACCAGCGGATCGTTCTCGGGGTAGTCCTGCATAATGGCCACCAGCCGTGGAATGACTCCATTCTGCACCAGGTAATCCTGCTGAACCACTGAGAGGGGGAGAAGCAGAGGACAGACACTGCGGCCACACACCACGATAGTGAATCCTCACACCACACCACCATGTACGGCTTAGACGTGCTGATCGCTGATAATCTGACACGCTCTCCAGATGGTAGTGTATTCCTGTGGCCATTTACTCTAATCTTTAGCCTGTCTCACGAGCTGCCTTTCCCGCTAACAATTTTTGCTAATGCTTTACATTAACTGCATAATGCGTTTATAAAGCTTTCATAGAACATGCATAAGCAGCATATAAATATAGTTTAACATCCTAACTTGCCTTAACAGCTTTAATATTCATTAATAAAAAACATTATATGATTATACAATTATAATGTTTATTATTAATGCATTTTAATGTTAAGGCATGTTAGAATGCCAAATATGAATGTTCTATGAATGCATTATTAAGGTACAGTTAAAGTAAAGTTCATTCTAGAAATTTTACTGAATGTAACAAATAAGGCATGGAAACATTCAAAGTGTCCAGTTTTTCCTGATGGTCCCAGAACGGTTTCCCACTACTAAAACAAAGACTAACAATAGACACACAAACGATGGGCATGGTGGGGCAGTGGATAGCACTGTTGCCTTACCTCTCAAAGGTCGGGATTCAAGGCTATACAGTGCATTTGAAGTATACACACATAGCACATAAAATAAATATTATTTCACAACCCTGTTTCCAAAAAAGTTGGGACACTGGGTAAAATGTAATGCAATGGTTTGCAAATCATATAATCACACATTTAATTGAAAGACAACGTAGCAAATTTTTATAGCTTTATATTTGCTCAGTATAAATTTCATACCACCAACAAATTTCAAAAGTTGCACAGAAGCAACAAAAGACTGTAAAAGTTGTGTAATGCTAAAACGAAAAAACACGGTTGAATATCTCACAACTAGTTTAATTGGCAACAGGTCTGTAAGATGACTGGGCATATAATGAGCCTCCCAGAGAGGCAGAGTCTCTGTGCAGTGAAGATGGGGAGAGGTTCACCACTCTGGGATAGCCGTGATCTTTGGGTCCTCAGGTGGCACTGCATTAAAAACACTATTCTATTTTGTAAATTACTGCTGGCATCAAATTCAAACTGAGCACGTATTTGTCATAAAACAATAACATTTCTCGGTTTCAACATCTGATATTTTGTTTTTGTTCTATTTTTAATTAAATATGGGTTTATATGATTTGTGAGTCATTGCTTTCTCTTTTTATTTATATTTTACGCAGTGTCCCAACTTTTTCAGAATTAGGGTTGTATTATAGAACAATATTTTTCAACATTAATCATATTAAAAAGGATATCGATGTAATCATGTTGATACAGACAGAAGTGCTGTTAAAATGTAAAACGTGGAATTAACATTCTATTAATGTTACAAAAGTTTTTTGAGAGGACTAGTGCTGTCCCAAATGATTATTCTTTAAATGATTTATCTAGCGTTTTTTTTTTTTTGATTATTTGACTAATCTAACAACTAATTTTTCAATTCATCCAATGACAAATTGATTGATAAACATTTTCATTTAACACATTTCACCCCCTCCCCTACACACACAAATCTGAAATTCTCATTAACATTTGAATTTAAAACATTTCTTAAACATTAGAGCATAATTAAAAAAAGGCAAATCTTAAGAGATTCAATAGTTAGACTGATGTTAATAATCAATGCAATAGTTTTTACCTAATTATTTCAGTACACCAATTTGACTTTAATGTTGAAACAGATGCTAAAACATGGAGTGATTTCATAACTAGAGAAACATGTTTTTAACAAACACTATC
>JAODKE010000121.1:1120911-1137910 GCA_026779605.1 Mormyrus hasselquistii
GGGTCCGGAGCCTATCCCGGAAGCAACGGGCACGAGGCAGGGAACAACCCTGGACAGGGGGCCAGCCCATCGCAGGATTTGGTATTCCAAAAACAAATATTTTTTTCTAAAAATAGTTGCCAAAAAGCAGGGTGTCATAATAGAGGTTGCCTTATATTCAGATATTGAAAAAGAACATCACAGGAAACAGGAAAACGGGGCAAGGATTTCTCATCTGCATTTACTACTTACAAATAAAACCTAAACAAGGTTTACCGTGTGGGTGGACACATTTTGAGATCTTCCTGGGACACAACAACAGACACACAAAAATGCTTTGAAAACATTACATGGCAGCTGGCCATTTCAGCATGGATTGTTGAAGTACACAACAACTGTAGAGATGAGGATCTGACTGAATCCCATTCTGTGGCCAAGGCTTTATCTATAAGAGATTAAACTGTGTGCAGTGTAGAAAGCTCTCTGATGATCCCCTATGCCAGTGTTTCCCCATCTGGTTCTCAGGGACCCCCTGACAGTCCATGTTTTTTCTCCCTCCCAGACAGCCCACAATTTCGCTGCCTACCAGCTCCTGTTAGAGCAAAAACATGGACTGTTAGGGGGTCCCCGAGAAACCGATTGGGGAACACTAGTTAATAGACAGTCCTACAAAGTTCGCTTCTTGGGCTCTTCCAGGAAATAGCACAACATTCTCTGCTAACTTCACCTACAATTATTAATAACATCTCAAAGAAAAATGCCAGCCACAATAAAGGGTTCTAAAGGCACTGAGTCTCACAACCCGCTGGTCCGATCCTCCTGTGTGCCACGCCCCCTTTTACCTCGTGTTAATTCCTGATTGTTATCACCTGTTACCTGTTATGGTCAGCCTGTCCTGTGTATTTAGTCCGCGTCGGTGTCAGTATTCCCTAGATCCGTCACTGATGTTTGTCGCCGTGTGCTCCCCAGTCGTCCTGTCAGCCCTTAATAAAACCTTGTTCGTCCGCATACACGCCTGCTCCCTCGCTCGCCTGCCGACTGGACGCAACACTGAGGTTAGCCAGATGCAGACCACAACCTAAACTATAGTATGTAGGATGCTGTTAAATGTTAAATAATAAATGTTAAATAAAACACTGAAAATCCCTTGAAAGTGAATAATAGGATATAGCATCTTTCTTTAAACTATTGAAAATTAATGTCTAATAACCTATTATAAGGGGTTATTATAAGGCAGATGCAGCACAAATTATATCATAGGGTGCACATTGGACCTCAGCTGCATGTGTATGAATTTGGGGAACAAGCATCACCATTATCACCCTTGGCAGGATTCAATGCTGAAGGTCGAGAGATTTACTTACGTTTTCGTTAGAATGACGCACGCCCGATGGTGACTTTAGTTAAGCCCCTAATTGCAGCCTACAAGCCTTAAGTTTAATACAACGGCCCTGGTGTGCGAGGGTGCGGCTCCTTGATGGCTACGAGAATCAGCTGCGATCTGAGCGGTGAAATGAGCCGCCTCTGCATCTTCACGCTGATCCTGCCCTTATCGCCCTTTTTGCCCTGTTTACTCCGTAGTTTGTAAGGCTTATTTATTGATGCTCAACTTTCTTCAGTGAGCTGTCCCTCTTTATGTTTCCCACACAATCTATTTCTTTTTGTCATTCGTTCCCCTTCCCAGGTTATGGGTTGTAAAAGACGCAGAACCTGCACATCGTAGGACCTGGGAACAGCGGATCACGGGACCTGAAACGACCAGGCCAAGGACCCAGAGACAGCACATCGGCCAACACTTCAGGAATTCTTAGCTGCCCAGTATGTGGAAACATGTCAGAGTCATTCAGAATCAATTTAAAGAACTTTAAATATAAATGTACCGTTTAATATTAATAATGACAATCATGACCCCCTGTCATCAGTGGCAGTGGGATGAACAACACAAGCATAAAGAAAACAAGCCTTAGAAGAAATAAAATAAACAGCGTCATCAGCAGTTGCAGACATCATAGTAATAACCATTTCCACAGAAAGATTACAAACCTATAAATGAGGGGGCGGTCTCCCATTGTCACCGACAAACAAGCTGAGTCCCCCCTGTGCCCTATAGACCAGAGCCTGAGGTTTCAGGCTCCTCCCTGATTTTTGTGCGGATAAGCAGCGATCAGGGAACACTCATATCTCAAACCTGAAACCGCATTTTCAGTACCAGATTCTGATTTCTATACAACTGGAGGGATTTTAAAGGGAAAACCATTTTTCTTGCATTGCTCATTGTTCCTTTCTTGTACTTTTGCTCCTGGCAAAGTCAAAATCATCTTTCTTCATCACCCTCCAACTCGCAGGGCTAGAGAGCGAAAGCATCCCTCTCGGAGTGAGGCAGAGCCCCGTTAAAAGACGCAGAGCATGGAGAGGTGGCAGGGGTAATCCCCAATAAGCAGTATGGAAATAGACTCTCTAAGGCGGGCCGGCGTACCGTGAGGATGACAGGTTCCCCTCACACACCCCGTGTCCCCCAGCCGAGAGCTGACTGCCCCTTGGAGGATCCCCGCATCCCACACCATCGAAGACAAGTTTGTTTTTTTAGCAGTTCCTGTGTGAGTCACACTCGGCTCCCTGCTCAGCCGCAGCCTGATGGTGGGACTCCAGTTGTAACCTTTATCCCTGTGAGGTTCCTCAGATTGACCTTTAAATGCTGGAAAAGCTTCGGTTCCGCCAGCATCCATCCCAGTCCCAGCACATGCCTCCACATCCGGCAGCCACTCCCGGCCTGGCATTGCCCAGACACCCCAGAACAGACACAAGACCAGACACAAAGGGTCTGGGGAAAGGCACCCTACTCACCCATGATGCAACCACCTCCCGTCCCTCAGTGCTCCCGGCGCGTGTCCTGGCGTTTGTCGGCTGCTGTTGTTTGTATGCTTGTGTGTATTTGTGTGTGTTTGAGAGAGTCCCAGCAGAGGTGGTGGGCAGCCTGCAGGCCAAGTACGCTCTCTCTCCCAGATCCACTTCTGCCAACTGAACTGTCAGCATCTGCTGCTGTCGTGCTGTTATGCTCGTCGTCTACAGGCTCTGCCTGGCTCTCTCTCTCTCTCTCTCTCTCTCTCTCTCTCCGTTTTCTGTGCCTCTATCTTCCCGCTTTTAAGTGCCTGTCTCTGTTTCCCACTCTCACTGGTCTCTCTCTCCCTCTCTAACTGTTGCTATCATCTCTCGCTCACCCATCCCAGCTTTATCTCTCTCTCCCCCCCCCCTCTTGCTTTGCACCATCACACTCTAAATCCCAAATCTCGCTAAAGCTCCTCAGCTCCAGCAATCAGACTCTTGAAAACAGAGATTGAAACCCAGCCCCTGTCAGAGAACATCAGTGACCAGATGGGCTTACATGGAGGTGTCCTTTCCTCTATGAGTTTTATCCAGTGTCGAATCAAGACCCTGTAGCTAGTTCCAGCTGGATGGATCCAGAGTTATGATGCTTATGCTTATGCTTGAAGTTTTAACTCTGGGTGAGAAACTATCATCTATGAGGGTTGCTGTTGAGGCTAGAAACTGTAGCCAAATCCAGCAGGACGGCTCAATGGGTTCTGTCCCTGTCTCACACATCCAGGACTGCCAGTTTGAACACCCTCAGTGATGTCTGTGCAGTTTTTAGATTTCTTTTTTCCCCAAGATGCTCTGCTTTTCCTCCCATGGCTGTTAGCGTGTGGGTACCTTAATTATGACAGGTACTCTGTCCATATGCTGCCATATGACCTTTGCTTTTGGGATCATCACGACCTTAAGTGGAGAAGTGGTTGTTATTTTAAAAATTACTGGAAACATCCACCCTGCATCCCTTAAAATAATGCATGGTTCTGATGTCAGATTTTAAATGATGTGCTTAACTGGCTTTATATCCATGTGGACAATCTTGATGGGTATATTTAAAAGCTGCAGTGTTTCATGTAACTTAACCAGTTGGCAACCAGGTGGCTGTATTTTTATAGCAAAGATTTAAGTCAAGGGTCGCCTGCAGAGTTCATAATACACACTTCCTGTGTGTATTGTACGTTCCGTATATAACTATATCGTTAGCTACTATATAGCATAAATATGACTCAGAACGTAGCATTTATAACTTGACCACAGTTTGGGAATATGGCAAAATACATTCGTGTACGAAAGTTTCGTATGCTGAACCTCTTAATTACCCTGGCATGTATACCCCGACCTACATGTTTATGCAACACGCAGTCACGAATTGACTACTTAAGTGCATCCCTACAATCGTTCCCTGCATGCAGTTTATTTTATTCATAATGGTATCGAGATTATTTACAGTAATGGAATTGTCTCAATCATATTTCTTTTCTAATTTTGCAGCAACCTAAATGACTGCGCGTTATGTATGAAATTTAAGCCAGAAATTCCCAAGCTCCTACTTTTTAAAGCCTACGGTTGCTGTACTTTCGGAGTGATTTAAGGATACTCGGTGCCACCCAGTGGCCTGCGCCTACCATGGCAGGTTAACAGGCTGAATCTGCGCATGCGTACCGAAGCTGCATTCTGACCTTTTACCACGTGTTCTTTCCCGCGACCAGGAATGCGCGCTGTTGTTGGACCTGCATCCCTTCAGGGGAGGTGGATGTGATAGAAGCGGGAAGCAGCGAGCCGCTTTGCAGATATTACAATGTCTAAACAAAGCAGCATTTTCAACTTTTTCACCAAGTCTCCACCCTTGGTTAGTAAAGTAAAACCAAGCCCGTCTCCTACAGAAGCGGACCTGCCGTCTTCCGTACCTAAGTCTAACAGTTCTCCGAAAGAGGATGCGAAGCAGGCGCCTTTACAGAACACTAAAAAACCCCAGCAAAAACAGGGCAAAACGCCGGCTAAGGGAGGACTCAGCGGTTTCTTCTCTGAGAAAAAGTCTACAGATAAAGAAAGGTAATGGGTGGGATTGACACAATGCTCCTTGTTTGGGGTCTCAAATTTACAAGATATTCACATCTGTAATATGGATATATTTGTAATATGTGATGCTTTGCAAGTTCTGTTTTGCACTTTTGATGGACTGCCTTATTGTAACTTTGCAGATATTTATCGGTGCCATATTTAAACATTTCGCCGTAAACATAAATGTGCGTCATGTTTTGTGGATCTATGGACTCATCCCGGCTGCCGTATTTGTATCGAGTGAAGGAGTTTAGTTAAAAAGCCGCTGCGTTCCTCACCATGATAAAGCTGTGCAGCCTGTGTTCAGTGGCTTGGCGAGAATCGCGCCTGCGCAGTAGTGTGGCGGGAAGCCGCGATACCTAACACCAGCTCGCGCGAGAGTCGGCGCCCCTACCGGGCTGGATTCTCTTTTATACCGTTGGATAGTCGTTGGTTACTCGGAAGTGACTCTATCCTTGCCGAGTCTTGTTTCGTGCGGCAAAAAAATAGAACGTTGTTAAAAAATGTGCTTCTGATACAAAAATACACTGACAATTTTTAAAACGTGGAAAAGCAGTATAATTCTCTGGACCCCGTATTGTTAGCAATATACGTAACGGGCGACCTGTGCGTTCTGTTCCTGCCATTCTATGCCAGTCATTAACAGAGGTACCCGTAACCCCTCCCACAGCTCAGCATGCACATTCACTGCCGGTAGCCTGGTATGGACCAAGCTGGAGGGGCACCCCTGGTGGCCATGCATGGTGGTGCCCCAGCCTCTCACAGGGCAGCAGATGCGGGGCCGTGGTCGTGACCAGCGCCTGCACGTCCATTTCTTCGATGAACCTCCTACTCGGGGGTGGGTCAGTGTTAAATATGTCAGGGATTACCTAGGTGAGTATTGGGGTCAGTGTCAGGGGTGATGTACTTGTCGGGGGTTAAGTTTTTAAAACGGCAGTCAGGAATATATAAGAAAATCTCTTTAGAGTGTTAATGTGGTTTTGGTTTAATAATTTGTACAGAGTACTGTGCAAAATTTCATTAACGCAGTTGTTGCCTTGCTCTCACATGTCCCCGGTTCGTAGGTTCGGATAGTACTGATGCGAAGAGCGGAGGTTTGTTCTTCAGCGGGAAACCGGTGATTCGCCGGGCGATGGAGCTGGCGGATCTCGCTCTGGCTGACAGTCCACAGAAACGACTAAAGATAGCCATCTGCATGGATCCTTCTGAAGATGAGGATGAAGAGGAGGATATGGAGGTTAGCTGCTCAGTTGAGTAGATCTGACGTTTTAGGTGTTTATGTGTATTGCAGGAATTTATACAATCTATTCACAAAGCAGCTAAAGTGCAAGCAGTATATGAGTGGTTTATTCATAACAAGTTGGAAATCATGGTAGTTACTCATGTATTAATGTGAACTAATTTGTATAATTTCCTCTCTAAAGCTAGACAAGTCAACTCCGACTGATGCAGACATGACTGAGGGGGAGGGGGAGGAGAAGGAGGAAGTAGTCAAGGCAAAATCCAGCCACCGCTCTTCCAAAAGGAGAGGAGGAGTGGAGCAGAAACCCAAGCGTCGGCGCATTATTGTAGCATCAGATAGTGATGGTTCTGATGAAGAATTCAAGCCGGAGCCCACAGGGAGCAGCAGTGAGGAAGATGAAGAGGCTAGCAGCGGAGTAGAAGAAGGAGAGGAGAGCGAACCAGAGGCAGAACCAGACAGTCCTGTTAAACCCGTCAAACGCAAGCGTTCTGCAGAGAAACCGACTAAAAGCAACCCCCCTTCCATGGGATGCCCCAGAAAAACCCTTGGGTCTCCGTCCTCCGTCACAGCTCAGACCAAGACAAGGCTGTCAGCCTTCTCAGCTCCGGAGACCTTTGAGAGCCAGAACAGTGGTACAGGTGGGGGTGCTGGTGAGGGAAGCACTGTATGGGACCATGAGAAGCTGGACTGGCTGCAGGATGGCAAGAGGAAGGACGCCAAGAGGCGCCGTCAGATAGAAGAGGACTACGACCCGACTACCTTGTATGTTCCCGAGGACTTTCTGAACAAATGCACCCCTGGCATGCGACGCTGGTGGCAGCTGAAGTCTGACATGTTTGACACTGTTATCTTCTACAAGGTGGGAAAGTTCTACGAGCTCTATCACATGGATGCTGTCACTGCGGTCAACGAGCTGGGTATCACCTTCATGAAAGGCACATGGGCACACTCTGGCTTCCCCGAAATCGGCTTCGCCCGCTTCTCAGATGTCCTGGTGCAGAAAGGCTACAAGGTGGCCCGTGTGGAGCAGACTGAGACACCTGAGATGATGGAGGCACGTTGTAAAACCATGGCTCGGCCGACTAAGTTCGACCGTGTGGTTCGCAGGGAGGTGTGCCGAATCATCACCCGGGGCACTCAGACATACAGTGTGCTTGATGGTGCACCTTCAGAGGCCCAGAGCAAGTTTCTGCTGAGTGTGAAGGAAAAGGCAGAGGAGGAGACCTCGGGCTGTCAGCGCACGTACGGAGTTAGTTTTGTCGACACGTCAGTGGGCCGCTTCCATGTGGGCCAATTCAGAGATGACCGGCACTGTTCTCGTTTTCGCACCTTGGTGGCGCATTTCCCCCCTGCACAGGTGCTATTTGAAAAGGGCAACCTGTCAGCAGAAACACGCAAGCTCATGAAGTCTTCTCTGGCCTCTGCCATGCAGGAGAGCCTGACACCAGGGGCTCAGTTCTGGGATGCCTCCAAGACCCTCAAGTTGCTTTCTGAAGAGAATTATTTTGAAGAGACTGGGACACAGGGTGAAGACGTTAATGTTCTCCCTGCAGTGCTCAAGGCCATGACCTCTGAGAGCGACTCACTAAGCCTCACCCCAGGGGAAGGATACGAGCTGGCCCTTTCTGCTCTGGGTGCCTGCATCTTCTACTTGAAGAAGTGTTTGGTGGACCAGGAGCTGCTGTCTCTGGCCAACTTTGAGGAGTACATCCCTGTGGATGTGGAAATGGAGCAGTCGGACAGCCCATCCAGCTTCTTCACACGGACTCGCCAGCGCATGGTTCTTGATGGGGTGACTCTAGCCAACCTGGAGATTCTTCAGAATAGCTCCACGGGTGGCTTGGAGGGGACTCTGTTAGAGCGCCTGGACTCTTGCTGCACTCCCTTTGGAAAGCGGCTTCTGAAACAGTGGTTGTGTGCTCCACTCTGCAACCCCTCCTCCATTGAAGACCGACTTAACGCTTTGCAGGATCTGATGGGTATGCCGGCTGAAGCCAGCGAGGCTGAGGAGCTGCTGAAGAAGCTCCCGGACATGGAGAGGCTACTAAGTAAGATCCACAGCATGGGGACACCCCTGAAGAGCAAGGACCACCCTGACAGCCGAGCAGTCCTCTACGAGGAGGTCACCTACAGCAAGCGAAAGATTGCTGACTTTCTGTCAGCCCTGGAGGGCTTTAAGACCATGCAGCAGATTGTGTCTGCCATGGAGCCAGTGGCAGAGGCCTTCCGGTCCAAGCTGCTCCGCCAGGTGGTGATCCAGAAAGCCAAAAATGAGGAGGGCCTCTTTCCTGACCTCTCGGCAGAACTGAGGCGCTGGGACACGGCCTTCGACCACCAGAGGGCCCGCAGCACTGGCGTCATCAGCCCCAAGAGTGGCTTTGACCCAGATTATGACCAAGCACTGACTGGCATCAAGGACTGTGAGCGGGCCCTGCAGGAGTACCTGGACCGGCAGAAGAAGCGACTGGGTTGCAAGAGCCTGACATACTGGGGCACGGGGAGGAACCGGTACCAGTTAGAGGTGCCTGACAGTGTGCAAGAGCGAAACATTCCTGAGGAGTATGAAGTCAAGTCTACAAAGAAGGGCTGGAAGCGGTACTGGACCACAGAGATCGAACGGCAGTTCTCAGAGCTACAGAGCTGGGAGGACCAAAGGGATTCTGCCCTCAAGGACTGCATGCGCAAACTCTTCTACAACTTTGACAAGAACTGCAGAGACTGGAAGATGGCTGTGGAGTGCATGGCAGTGCTGGGTGAGAGGAAACAAGCACCAGTGCTTATAGGCCGGATTTCTCCTTCACAGCTTAGATGTGCATTTCGATACTGACCCAAATACAACCACTGACAGCAGGTGGAAAGTCATGTGATCACACACACGCCGTTTTGCACCAGATGACTAAGGCAACTGCAGGCAGTTGCTGTTTACAGTGAATACATTTTGAGAAGATTACTCCTGAAGATCTGTTTCATAGTCTCAACATTCACTGTAAGAAACATTCTCCAGCATGTAGATTAGGTTAAAGATGTACTTTTTGAGTTATACTTTTATATATTTATATTTTTTATAGATACTTTTTTTATGGTATAGTTCAATTCAGTTTATTTTTATACAGCGCCTTTCACAATAGTCGTCCCAAGCTTTACGTGGATGTATTGTGATACATTGCGACATCATTAGATAGGGTAATAGGTTTTCTTTTGTCTTATGTATCTCATTTTATATGTATCAATGTGTTCGAACACACCCATGTAAAGCGCCCTGGGACAACTCTGTTGTGAAGGGTCGCTATATAAAAATAAACTGAATTGAATTAATACAGAATAGGAAAAAGGAAGGAAAGAAATTAAAGCCAGATGACAACAAGCCCACTGAACATAATGACTGTACCACATCTCTTAATTATCACTGCTTTGTGTAGTTTTTCCACAGTTGATTAAATGTTTTTATTGTAAAAGCTTGGGACTCATTTCAGGGGTCTTTTTGCTTGAATAGAACCTGCAACTGTTGGGCCACAATTTCACTTTCTTAGCTACAGGTCTGTATTGTTTTGTGAGGTGGTGATAAAATGCAAGTTTCTTGTAGCTTTAATTGAGAATTAATCCCCCTTCCCCCACACAGATGTGTTGCTGAGCATGACCCGATACAGCCAAGGTGGAGATGGGCCTATGAGCAGGCCTGAGGTTCTGCTCCCATCAGAAGGCATGCAGTCTGTGCCTTTCTTGGATCTGAGAGGCTCCCGTCACCCCTGTGTCACAAAGACCTTCTTCGGTGACGACTTCATCCCCAATGATGTCTGTATCGGTTGCCCTGGTGATGATCCAGATGGGAGCAATGCAACCTGTGTTCTTGTTACTGGGCCCAACATGGGGGGCAAGTCTACCCTAATGAGACAGGTATGTCCCCCCCCCCTAATTGAATCATGGCCATATTGTATATATTGACAGTGAATTAGCACTGGATGCTTTGTCTCCTGTGCAGTGTGGCCTGGTGGTCATTCTGGCCCAGCTAGGTTGCTATGTGCCTGCAGAGAGCCTTCGCATGAGTCCCGTTGACAGGATCTTCACCCGACTGGGTGCCTCTGACCGCATCATGGCTGGTGAGCTTCAGTGAGCAGCTGGGATGTCAGGGGTGTGTGGGCCCCTGGAGTTAATACCTGCTTTTTGCTCCAGGGGAGAGCACCTTCTTTGTGGAGCTGAGTGAGACTGCGAGTATCCTGCATCATGGGACCAGCCATTCTTTGGTGCTCCTGGATGAACTGGGTACATAGTTCTAATGTTTCTTTAATTCTCTTGGGATTTGAACAAATGTTTACCCTAAGTCCTTCAGCATGCAGTAAATGAAAGCCTGACTCATGCTCTCCCTTGCTCGCTGTTGGCAGGAAGGGGCACCGCCACATACGATGGCACAGCGATCGCCAGCGCGGTGGTGAAGGAGCTGGCGGAGCAGATCTGCTGTCGCACACTTTTCTCCACCCACTACCATTCTCTGGTTGAAGACCATTCCCAGAATCCTGCTGTGAAACTAGGCCACATGGTGAGACTGATCCACAGTATTATCACCATAGACCACTTATCCTGATCCCTGTAATTCAGCATGTAAATCAGCTGCCCCAAAGGTTCTTGTGATTGTAGTGCGTAACCTGTACTTCCTGTCAGGCATGCATGGTGGAGAACGAATGTGAAGACCCCAGTCAGGAAACCATCACTTTCCTCTACAAGTTCATCGCGGGGGCGTGCCCCAAGAGCTACGGCTTCAATGCCGCCCGGCTGGCCAACATCCCAGAAGAGGTCATTCAGCTGGGGCACAAGAAGGCCCGCGAGTTTGAGAGAAACACAGTGTCCCTCCGAGTTTTCAAGTACGTGCTGATACTCCTTTCTATATGTAACAATGTTCTATCTGTTCAGCTGACAGTCCCATTTGGTAAGGGTGGCATTTTCATACATGTATAGTATGGAGGACTAACTACTATTCATATACCATCATCTCAGAGACCAGACATGAGATGCAGATAAACAAGGTTACCCAGTAGGCACTGTAGTATTCCTTCAGCGTCAGAAATTAACGACTGCCAGGGCTAAAATGTCCCAAGAAATCTCAGAATGCCCCTAAAGACTCTGATCAAAGGGTAAAATTTGACAAGAGAAATAATTTACCAGTTTAGGCCAATATCATAATCTCACATTAAGCCATTTAATTTTCATTCCACTTAATTTCCATTCCTATGTCTAACATGCAGTCATACAAACGCCCCTGTAGGTTACACTAAGTATGTATACAGTATAACCTTGTGTACCTAACTACGCACTATTGTGTAACCGTTATGATACCTGGTAGAGCCCAGTTTTAGTTTTTAATAAAACACATTTTTAATAATACCCATTACCTAGGGTCGGGCAATACCCTGAAAATTCAGTATATTTTCAGATATAGGATAACACAATACTGTTTATATGGACGTACCTTTTAATGTGTGTAAAACCATTCATTCTTCCCTGGTTTAAAACAACACAAGCTTCGGACATGATGTTGCACAGACTGCAAGAATTCACAGCTAAAATCAAGCCAGTCTGACGGGTAGTTGGAGGCAAATAATTGATTTAATATCTTTTTCGAATATTGCCGAACTGCTCACAGATTAAAAATATAATTTGTTGTTTATAGTATTTTGTTGAAGGGATTGGTTTGACCTTACGTTTGGAAAACAGAGTTTTTAACAGACCTTCTACCATTTCTAAGAATGTTACTTTGTTTGAAAGACCAAAGTAATTTTCACTACTTAAACTAATGCATGATACATATACAAAGGCTATTAAGAGCTAAATAGCCTAAATATTAGTCTCCTGCTTTCTCTCGCATACAGATGGTATTCTGTACACTTAGATGATTTGCATATTTCTCTCCGAAACAGCAGTATGTTTATTTACTCATGGTGGCAAAAGGTAGTGATTATCGTATGCATTAATTACAATAACATTTAAAAGGTGCCCCAATTTTTTAGACAGTGGGGCCAAAAGTTGCCCCCAATACATATCTGTATGTATTTTCTTCCTTCACCCTGCTCCCTGAATGCCAGTTACAGTCCGATCAGCTGGAAAGCGATGAGTGTATGCTTTACTCCTATGGGGACGTCAGTTCTCGTTCACCCTTGTTTTCACCAGGGAGCTCTGGCGCTTTGCAGACGACGTCGATGCTGACCCTGGACGTTTCTCCATTTTGCTGCGGATGATCGGTGACCATTAGAGCGCGAGGGTTTGTGTATAATCATAATCGCTTGGCTCCCCCTCCCTCACCACCCCACCCCCACACAAATATTCACTACTGAAATGATCTAATAAAAGTTTATTTTTAAAAATGACCAGTTTCCTTTTACTTTCTAGGAAATTAAACCTTTTTAATTCATACTAGCATCTACATAATGGTTATTGAATACTCCACAATATATTAAGTCTAGATGTTATGGTACATGCATACAATCCAGGCTGTATGAGAACCCACAATCACCAATACACATGAATGAAAAAAGCTATGAAACTGTGTACAGCTGTATAGATACTTGTCTCAGCTTCAATATAGCAAGAAGCTCATTTTATATAATCTCTAGCAATGTATTTACATTTTGTGGAAACCCCTCCCCCACCCTGCGGATTTGAAACACTGCGCTTCAAACGCGAACATTTTCATAAGACTGATCTGGCTTTTGCGTTCCTTCCAAAGCGGTTCTGGCATCAAACCAACTTGCAGCTGAGGGAAGCTTAAACATTGCAAAAAGAATGTCTAGTCAAAACCAGTCTCATGAAAACAGTTATAACCATGTTTTTATTTTCTTTGACAGTTAAAATCAGTAACATTGCCGGAAGAAATTAGTGTTGCTTTTTTGTTTTTTTTGTTTTTTTTTTTGCTTTTTTATCTCCTGTGTTGTCATCATCCAAACTGTGTTATTCTCTTTCACAGAAAGAACTTAGATACTGGGACACGAGTACAATTACAGCAAGTCTAAGGGTGTGCTACTCAAAAAAAAAAAACAAAAAAAAAAACTTTATAAGAGACATTCAAGTACAGTAAGATTTGCTTAGAAATACAAAACTACATGAGAAAGCATTAAAATCATTTTTTTCCCATTTTCGTTTTTCTTTTTTAAAAAGCAGAAGTGCTAGGTCACATTTTAGCATACATATACCAGCCCAGCGGTTGCCAGGGTAGCAGTCTGGCTGCATCTGCTTCCTGTTCAGGAACACCCCTGGTGGGGGACTATGGCTCCGCTTGTTTCTGTACAAAGCTGCAGTTTCACTTTTCCCATCTCATCACCCCTGCTGGATTTAGGGGGGAGGAGGGGTGGGGGTCTCAGAGGCAGTTCCCCTCTCCAAAAAGAAAAAGCCACCTTCCTGCGTTTCCAAATCCTGAGTCAACGTGTTAGTACTACTCTCTGCCGTTTACCTGTTGCCTTTTAACCCTTCGTCCGAATGTTGCAGGAACAGAAAAGAAAGCACCGTGTCCACCGACAGCTGAGCAGTGTTTTTCCTTAAATAGATAAAGGGGTCTCCATTCAGATTGGGAGCAACTTGAAGTGTCCAAGTTTTTTTCTCTCCTTTTTTTTTTTTTTTTTTTAAGTCTAAACGTTTATTTCTAGTTTTCCTCCACATTTCTTACTCGTGGAGTCTCTGGGTTCAGGGAGGCAGAAGCTCAGTTATGCTGAAGCGTGTTGGACTCTATAGGAGGGGCAGAGTCATACAGAGTGTCCGTATCATGAGTCGGCTCTCCCGCCAGCGTGCAAGGGTTTGACAACGTCCCAGCGCCGCAGTCACAGAAAAACCTAGGGGAGGGGGGCAGCATGTTACACATGTACTCTACACACTAAAAGAATGGGTGGTGTAACTCCTGCTGTAATAATGAGGCATCATCCGGTCCCATCCAGGAAGCCCCACACACCCCTGTACGAACCTGTCGTGCCGTATGAACTCGACATCATGGCCCTGGTGGCATTTCTTGATGCAGTTCACACAGATGGCATTTCGGTCTGTGGTGTTACAGGTGTGACACCTGTGGACGACGTTAACGAAAGGTCAGGGTTGTGTTTGTTGAAACGTTGATGCGCGAGGCCTGTAGCGGGGGCCGTTACCTGTAGAAATCGTGCATTGGGTAGCTGGTATAACTGGAAATCTTGTACAGGCATTGACCTCTGCTTACAGCCTTTTCAATGGCATCTTGATTGTTAAGTATTTTGTTATCTGTGGAGCGATTAGAGCAGACTATAAACATACAGAAACATCTTGTGCTAAGTGTTAAAATGCCAGCCGTGTGGATTCACGCCATGGCTTTTGCTCATTTGCCTCTTTACCTTTCATCGTAACATTGACGCCAGATGCCAGAAACAGCCCTCCAAAGCGGTTGTTGAAAATCTGATTGCCTTCTAGGGTCGCTGTGGCATGATTCGTGATCTCAATGCCTGAGTCAGAAAAGATTCATGTATGTTTGAGGTTGCACCACACTATTAGTTTCTTACATATTATATAACCACGTATAACCTCTACAAAGGGACACCTTGCATTAGTAACAGTCTCTCCCTCCTTTCCAGTGTCTTCATCCCTACTCACCTGCAGCAAAGCCATCAAATATCCGGTTCTTGCGCAGTACAGGGTGGCTGTTGGTACTAATGAGAACGCCCGCCTGGGCATTCCTGAAAATGTCGTTCTCTTCCAACAGCCCTACAGACAAACAACACAGCAGGGTTGTTGTCACTGTTCAGCTCCAGCAGATGGCGCCCTGTTGAGCAATTAGTGCTAGGACAGTGTTTTCTCCCTCTACCAGTTCTGCCAAGCTGACGTAATACAATATTGCACCTTTATTTTTGCTCTTACTATTCAACTCACCAGCATTATACTCTGATGCTTAATATTGTTCTAGGTTTGACAAAACCAAGGTCAAGGATAGGAAATAGTAAGCTCTATTTCTAGAATTGCTTTCAAAATGCACTCATGTTTATCCATTTTGTTGATGGAGATCACAGTTCTATGAAAACTGGCAAGTTCAAATAATGAGCTTTAAAAGAGCAATCTTATTATTGTTACACCAGAAAGAGGACTCAAAAATAAACACGCACTCACAACCAACAGGATGTCTGGAATGAGACCTGGAGATCCATATTTAAAACTATGGGGGCTTTTGCATGCCATCTACAGAATCATTTCTCCTAAATGGTGAGTCCGCACGTACCTCGTCCTCCGTTGAATATACAGATTCCACCATCTCTGCCATCGTGAATTTTGTTCCTGCGTAGTGTGGGGTTGCTGTCGGTCTTTATCCACACTCCTGCCATGGCATTGTCAAAGATCTCATTGTCCTCAATGAAGCCCAATCCTGTGAGAGAAGTGCCAGACAGATCAGACAGTTTCTCCATTTTTCAGCTACAGTGTAGCTTGTGAGACACTTTGGAAAGTCAGCACAAGGAGGCGCTGTGGAGTACAATGCTGGACAGCAGGGCTCTTACAACCCATTTGTTAAGCCGGTAAATGGCAGTTGTGGTTTCACACAATAGGACCTTCTTTGTTCTCAGGAAAGTCTCCTGTTATGCAAACAAGCTACAGGATGTGAGATGCTGTCCAGCGTCATGGATAAACTCCGGCTCCTTACCAGAGTTGTATACTAAGATGCCTCCATTCTGCCCCCCCCAGATCTTGTTCCGTCTGATCTTGGGGTTGCTACCAGTCCTATATGAAACCAAAGGACCAATAAGCTCCATGCAGGAAATAACTTGAGAATATATTGTGTGCAGGTATCCATCTTAGTCTGCTGTCATAAAGAGCATACATTCTTTACTTTGTAAAACATAGAAAGAATGTGTGTTTGTGTGAGTTTATCTGGGGGCTAGCTTTCAATCACAGCGCGTTGAGGATGGGGGTTCCTCCCAGTGCCTGTGCTCTGCCTGATGCTACGGTGTTCGGTGCTGTTGCTGGTGCCGAGTCTGGCTCCAAACCGATAGCCGACTCACCTTATCTGGACTCCAGAGTACATGTGATTGTAGATGTCATTATCCTCTAGAACCCCATGACCGTTGTCATAGAAATACACCCCAACCTGTTTAAGAGATTCAGCTACAGTTTCCATGGGACAATACACTTTATACATTTACATTCAGACTATCACGGTAAATCATGGTAATAATGGTGGCGTTGTGAGTATTCGCCTTCACACCTGCTTGCCGCTGTGGATCCGGTTCCTCCTCAGGACGGGTGTGCTTCCTGTCGTCACCCACACCCCCGCCAGGGTGTTGCTGTACACCTCGTTTTCCTCAATCACCCCCTGGCCCTTTTCATGCTGGATGGGGCGAGGAAAGCTAGTTAGCTTTCTCCACATCCAGTCCACATCCAGTCCCCTGATTTTTGCTAGTCACCCTCTTTGGCAAGTGTTTTTCTCTGTGATCCAAGTGTATGGCGTATGGGAGACTGCAAAAATCCCACCCTCCTATAATTTGCTCCTTATGCTTATGTTTGTTGGGAGTGGAATTAAAATGAATTCACTACATTAAAAGACATTCTCTGCAGTGCTTTTTGTGTTTGTGGGGGGGGGGGGGGGTTGCATAGATCACACTTGAGAACCAAATTGTCCCCAAAGTGTAGTAAAACCTGAAATTTCCCTACTTTTGGGGACATCTTTTGAGGTCCCTATTTGGATAACCTTAGTTTTATAAAAATCTGTGAATGCAATCAAAAAAGTAATAAGTCTTGTATTTGGGCTGGTTACTCATGGTTAAGGTTAGGGATGGGTAGAGGTTAAGGGTGTCGTGATTGGGATTAGGGTTCCTCTCATAGAAATGGTCAGCCCCCATTTAGATAGGAAGACCAACTGGTGTG
>JAODKE010000121.1:1166268-1187814 GCA_026779605.1 Mormyrus hasselquistii
GCCACCCTCTAGCCTTGTGTGTCTATCACCTTCCCCCCCCCCCCCCCCCCCCCCCCCCCCCCCCACCTCCCCCTCCCCTCCCCCCAGGCCCTCCTCGAACCCAAGATACAGGCCCCCCCCCCCCGAGCAGCTTTAAGCCAGGAGCCTCCTGCTCCACACAGTACAATGTGGCTGACTGTGATCGATGGCCCCTTTGAGCCCCGAAACAGATCCTGAGCTCAACGCTGGGGGATGACGGCCAGAGCCTCCATCTTACTGAGAATAACCCCAATGATCGCCATTTATGGCTTTTTAAGAACAGCAGCAATGTGCAGGAAGCCGTGCTCTGCAGTCGTACTGCCTGAAAAAAACTCTTCTTTAAGGGAGTGAAATACATCCTCGCGCCCTATTTTAATAGTCATTTATCCAGTCAGGGTCACGGTGGTATGATGACCCAGAAACCAATGGCAGAAAGGGGGGGATGTGTAGCTTGGGCGTACCTTACATGCGTTGCCCATCACGTTAGAGCTTCACTAATCCAGGGGAAAAGAAATGAAATGAAATGATGACACTCCATTGATCCCCATGGGCAAACTCTCTGTTTGCCCACCTCATCTTGTTCTCTGTGACACAGACACATACGTAGGTGAGAGACAGCTTGGCAGCGAAGGGCAGCCACCCGTAGCGGTGCCCATGGAGCTGGGGGTGAAGGGCCTTGCTGGAGGGCCCACACAGACTCTGCTGAAGCTGGGCGTGAAGCAGCGACCTTCTGGTCGCAGGCGCAGAAGCGTATCGCATCGCGGGGCTAAAAAGGAAGAATGTCATTATTGACATTGTTCTGGAGGCAAGTATGACAAAATTCAGTTTCTGCAGATCCCATCCTCAGCTCCTAGGAGATACACACATATATAGAAGCACAAAGGTCAGGGTCAGAGTTCTGGGTCGGCCTTTTCCGCAGCGTTCCTGCACCAGCTTTTAGAGGCTTCACTCAAGAGCCCCGAAGTGATTCGTTTTCCAGCCATAGAATTTGAACAGGAAACCTTCTGAACACAGTCACCGGCACCCACAGCGCCGCAGAAATCCCAGTCATATAAATCTGACAGATTCATTTGACAATCTTGAAGTCCTTTTTGAACTCAGGAGCGTTTTGTGCATGAACTCATGAGCGTTATTGTTTTGTTAAGCTTTAAGTAGTCGTTACAAGAACTTCTTAAAATTCCCACAAGGTGGTGCTGTTTTACAATAGTTCAGCATCCACCCAACAGCGCGCAGAGGACATGTTCAGTTGAATATACTTTTAAAAGTGTTGTCTCCCAAGCCTTAACCTCTTTTCGGGAATTCATGTCCACAAAAATTAAATGATACACTTGTGTTTCTTCACATGATGAAGAATTAATTCTGCATAACTGCCGTGAGAGTTAAAAAATAGGGATCCTGAGCCACTGCATCAGAGAAGACAAGTGCCACTGTATCTTTAAACTTCAGCCAAGTGTTACGGACCTGATCTTACAGTCTGCTCAGTGACATAGAGAGTGTATGAAGGCATATACAGCCCAGGGTATCCACCATGGGCCAGGCAGAGCTGTCATTTTGACAATAAATATGGAACAAAATGTTCCGCCATAAAATGTCACCCTGCGACACTTTACTTTCATTTTGAACTGTAAGGGGAAATTCGGTGAGTCTGCAAGAGACGCAGGAAGACAGAGGCTGAGGGTGTGTTAGGGTGGGGAGGAGTATCAGAGTTTACCAGCAGGACTGGCTTCAGGTGGGGGAGGGGGGACAAGAATATGTGTGCGTGTGTGCATGTGATACAGGGGCAGAATGTCACACAGTGTCGTCGAGCTCATCGGGCACAGAATTGTGGTGGTGTGAGTGAAAACTGAAGCGCTCAAAAGGATGGGAATATACCGGGCAGATCACAGGATGATAGGAAAGCCGCTGTGAACGTGAGAAGGAGAGGAATCACAGTTAAATGAGCAGTAACTTTGGGAAGTTTGACATGTTTCTTCCTTCAGCACCTCTGTGAACTACGTGTTCAGCATTTTTCTAGATTTCCTGTACGACAAACGTCTTCTAGGACTGGTTAAGTTACCGTCGGATTAAGCAGTGCCTAATAATGATTCCTGTACCTCCACTTCACCATTAATTTAAAGGCTACTTGAGACTAGACACAGTTCATAAGGAATGACAAGTTGTTGTCTAGTGTAAGTTTGTCTGTGGCAGCCTGAGGGCCTGGGACTAGGCTGGGGGATGAGGCGAGGCGCTAATGCTCTGTTAGCACCATTTTGCATTTTATATAAATGTGTCCATTAGTGTCTAACGGCCCGTAATTAGTGGGCTGAAGATATAAACTAGGACACAAGTTGACATGCGTAGACTGGGTCATCAGTTATGACAGGGGTATTAGGAGAAAGGATGAGAATCACTAAGTTATGCTAATTACTTAGCAAATAAGGCACATCTGCTGGTCCTTCAGTAAGGAGGTTGTACATCTGCGGAAGTGAAAAGCAAGGCGACCAAAGTCTTTCCTCTGTGCGCCCCTTTACCTTTGTATATTTTTTTCACAATATAATATGCCGATATAAACTAATAATCATGCCCTACCAGCAGTTATGTGAGTTCAAGTAAACAAGGAACAATCATGAAGCCCTGTTTTATGTGTCCTCCCAGCTGTAGCTGTACAGAGCCCCCTCTTGCCCAAGACCCCTGACCCAGTTGACCCAAGTTTTTTGGGTGCTGTTATGTTTTGTTTTACCTCCGTAGCACACCTCTTCCCCCCCCCCCTCCCCAGCCCAAACCAGACCCCTAACTTTCTTCTCGTGCGCCACGGCTGCTGACCCGTGACTGATGCCGCTGCCATGACGACGGTGCCATGCGACAGGCTGCGCGCGCTCTCTCGGGGGGGGGGGTGCGTATGAGGGAAACGCCGTTCGCGTGTACGGCCACACAACCTCCCCCCCTCGTGTTTGGAGATGGTGTGGCTCCCCCCGCCAGAGACCCCATCCCTCAGTGCATGGTGCGACTGGGGTGAAGGAGGGGGCAACACAAGGAATTTGAAATATTTGAGGTAAAGCCCAGGTCAGATTCGGCAGACATTTTTTTTTTTTGTTGTTCGTTCTGTGCAATTCCCCATTGTCGTCTCACGGAATCGTATGTCCCCTTTTTCTTGTCATTTGACAGAAAGAGTGAGAGAAAGATTGGACAGTGTCCCGTGTGTGAAAAAGAGCGGATGGCCCATGTCTGACATCCACAGAGCCGGGTTCTTCTGTATGGGCGGGGGCATCGCCTGTGGGTGCGTTCCCTGTGAGCGCCAGCCCCGCCCCGAGTTGGAACTTCTCCACGGCTCCAGTCTCCCAGGGCAACCAGGGCTGCTGAGAGCTCTGACTGGCTGCTGCTGAGCCATGTCTTACCCTGTCACATAATCACTGCGATTCTCAGCGCTGGAAGAAACCCGGCGCTCCTTTAACAAATGCATTCTAAGGGTGCTATACATTTATTTTCCCATTAATTCTACTTCATGTTAAGCGTTGTCGTCCTTCAATCGGGATGAACCATCATAAGAACAGACCTAGAAGGCGATCGTGCCGTGGGGGGGTGTGTGCGTCAGCTGCCCCGCCGCGTGTCCAGAGTTTGCCCTCATTCCTGACTGACGCTGATAGGCGACAGTGACGTGAACGAGCGGCTGGTCACCTGACATGGATGTGTCGTTAACATGCAGACACTGTCCATTCACGTTGATGGAAAAAGTGTGGAAACGTTGGGGTGTCCGAGTTGCCGAAAAGTTCCACGTCGGAACCAAAGCCGGGCCTTTTATATGCCTGTCCAGAGGGAGACGGCGGCTATCACAGGGTGGGGAGGGGCAGTGTTTGGGTCGGTGGGGTGGGTAGACCCCTCCTTGCTCACGCCCTCCCTCTGGGGCTCTCGTCCCCTGAGCCATAAATTTGCAGAGGAAACAGAGTGCAACGCCCCTGTTCTTTGTGCCGGGTCTCCCCCCCGCCTCCCCCGCCCCTCCCAGACTCCTGCCTCGCCCAGCCGGGCGGCAGACTCGCTCCAGATGGCTAATTACCATAAACAGGGACGGAGGGGCGAGTGGTGTTGAGCTGAACCAAGCCATGGGACCCCCTCGCTGTAACCAAGGAAGTACAACGCTGTCGCTAGGTGCAGTGAAGAAGCCGGCCAAACGCCCACCCGGCCCCCCCATCCCCCTCCTGCAGGCCTGCTCACTCCCTGCCCCAGAAGTCAGTGCCGGACTCAGATGATCGCGGACAGATGGCTCACGGTCCCCACAGACCCGGCAGCTGGACCCGTTGTGGCCGACGCAGGGGGGGCCTGGCAGGGTGATTTAACACCTCTGTGACAGTCCCTGGAAGGGGCGGCGGCATCTCACTATGCTCTAAGAATAGACGCCCACTTGTTGCCTGATTGTTTTTTACCCAGACCCTCTCTCACATGCCCAGCTACCCCCCCCCCTGCACTCTGATACCACGCTCCACAAAAACACCCATGTTCAGGAAGGCTGCTGTGTCCCGCCAGGGTCAGGGGCCTGAGTCCCACCGCTGTGGGACCCTGTGCCCTTGCAGTTTGCACATTCTCCCCGAGTCACGCAGGGTTTCCCTAACATGCAGTCAGTGTTTCCCCACTGCCCGTTGTTTGTCTGTGTGCCTGTATGCGCCCTGCAACTGACCGGCATGAAGTTTAGGGTGTATCTCTGGCCTAAGCAGTGGGTTCCCTGCGAATCCCCACACAAAGAAGGGATGTAAAAATACCTGACCAGATAAACTGCCATCTAGCTGCATTACTGGGAATAAGTGTCCCATAAGCAAGGAAAAGAAATGGTGTATTTTTGTATTTCTATAATTTAAGACGCTATTTGTAATTGAGTTCGTATTTTAAAGTCTGCAAGGCACATGGTTGACCTTGCTTGTAATTCTGCTTTGATTCTGCTCCGTCAAACTCAGAAATGTCCAAATTTAACGACATCCAGATTTCCCAGTATCCAGTTTATTTTTTTTGGCTGTGCTCATCCTTATTCATGAGTGGGCTTGCCTGGAATGAATTTTGAAGGTAATCCCCAGCATATTGACAAGCAATTAGAATGAGAAACGAACAAGTAACAGCTCACTGCTCATGAATATTTATGGCCAACGGACACCAGGCGCCATTTGGGCTCTGTGATGCAGGGACAGATTTTTAATGTGTGAGGTGGCCCCTGTCTTGTTTTCACTGATAAAGGTATTTTAGTTATCTTGTCCTGCCTAATATAGTGTCCTTAAGGATTAGTCACCTGACTGTAGAATACTGTCAGCCTGTATTCTTGGTGGAGATTTGCATTCTAATTTAAGCACCGAGATTCTGATTCAATCTCAGCCAATGCTGAATGGTTGCTTTTAATTAGTGGAGCCGTCCGCTGGCCCTGTTGCTATACTTAGGATGCAGCATCGGCGATTGGCTCCAGGGAGCAGCTCTCAGGTGACAAAGAGGACAGGTTAACTTCCACGGACGTCCGGGGAAAGCATCCGGCACGTCGGTAAACGATGGCACATCTGTCGGGGCCAAGGGCCTGAAGCCAGGGGACCCAGGAGGCAAGAGGGGCAGCTGATAAGCGGGTATGGTGACAAATCAGTACTGCGCAGTGAAATTCAGCCGCTGCACTTTTACGAGGAAGTATTTTCGAGTTAGGGAAACCCCAAACTCATCAGAAGAAGGCCCTGAACAAATGTATTCTGAAGATGAGATTAGAAAGAGGACACAGTCACAGAAGCACAGGGTTTATTTCCAAATTGTAATCTGAAAACTATAATCAACTATAATCCAGGAAATGGAAATCCAAACTGTAATCTTGAATCTGTATCCCAAACTGAGCAGGAGCGCTGCCAGGCTAAGAAATACAACTTGCTGAAAAAATCCTCAAAATCCAGAACACAATATGAAAACAGAAAACAAATAGGTTAGGCTAGAGTCATACCTGAGAACCGGATAGCTACGGAAACAAAGGCTCCGTGTGATGCAAATAGCCAACACCTCACAGGGAGGTGACTGAAAACTAGGTCCTATATAGCACAACCTGTCAGACAGGTTCACGAGTCACAGGTGCTGGTGATCCGAGGAGGCGGAGCCTGGCCAGAATGGGCGTGGCTGCATGCAGGTTGTGACACCTCTAATACATCACATTGTTTGGCATGCCTCTCTTCGCACAGAGAGGTAGACGAGTCGCATCTTTTATATATCTATCCAAAGCAATATTCAGTGTCTCATTGGTTTACCTCAAGAATTCAATTTAAGAGTCTCGTTCGATGATACAGCAGCAGGTGCCCTCCTGGGATTTATGATGGCAGCCTTGAGGCTGCAGGGTCATCGGTTGCTGCTGCTACTCCTTGTATGTAGGAGCGCGGACTGTCGGAAACACACTTTGGGGATCCCCTGTGGCCCATATGGAGGATAGACAGGAAATCGAGGAGGTAGAGGGAGGTGGGTGGCCAGCTGGGTAGGTGCCCCCGGGCAGCGTGCTCTGTCCGAAACACTCCGGTAACGATTCTGGCTGATAAACAGAGGATGCAGGGGGGTCAGCTGAGCAATGACATAAGAAGAAAGGGAAAGGTGCCCAGAGAAGTGACGGAGGAAGGGGCCTAGATTCAGACTCATGGGGAGGAGCTAGGAGGGGCGGTCCGGGACATGTGACGATCCCCCACTTCCTCCTCTCCAGTGCACTGCATCATAGCCCCCCCCACCTCACATGATCCCTTCATAGACATGGTGTGCAACATTTGCTCTGCACTCCCAGCTGCCAGGGCCATCTCAGTCCTCCCCACGGCCCTCAGGAGCTGGACCAGCATCCTGCCTCGGGCCATGTTGACGACGCTGCTCTTCATCCATCTGTAGTGCCGCAGTAAATGCACGCATGCATTATTTACACACCTGGCAGATGGCTTCACCCAAAGACACTCAGCCTCATGTCGGGCCGCTGCATATGGCTGGATGGTCCCACTGCCGGAGCTCGGGTTAAGTCCCTGGTGGAAAGCTACATAGCCATAGCCCTGGCATTCCAGGGATCTGACTGAGTGGGCCGGCCAGTCAGGCCACAACGTTTAAATGTGAATGCTGGGTAAGAGTACGGCGGCAGGATCCCACCCAATACCAGCACTGGAACTGGAGTTCAGCTAAGTTTCTGCCCTATGTGTGTGACACCGCACACAGCGTGATACACACTGCATGACGCTGTGCAGCATGCAACACATGGCACTGCGTGATACTATGTGTTTCATCACACTGTACACTGCATGACACTGTACACTGCGTGACATTAGGCACTGTGTGATGAAATTACGTACTGTGTAATCCTACTCCCTGTGTTACACTATATGCCACCGCACATCATGTAAGACTCATGTGACATTGTGCACCCTGAGTATCCCTTTACTTGAACTGGGTACTGCATGACACTAAGGACCATGTGAAACAACATACTGCGTGACACTATGTCCTGTGAGACATCGCATACTGCGTGACACTGCACGTTACATAACACTGTGTAATGCATGACACTATGGACTGTATGACATCATAATCTGTGTAACACTGTGCACCATATGACACTTGGCACTGTGTGACCCTACGCACCACATGTCGCTACACCCTGCTTGACATTGTGCACTGTGTAAAACACTATGCACTGTGTGACACTGTGCACTGTATAACACTTGGCACTACGTGACGCTATGCCCTCTGTGACACTGGGTGACACTACAGCCTGTATGATACATCATATTACATGCTGTGTGACACTGCACACTGCTTGATAATGCACCCTGTGTAACACCTTGCGTCATACTACACCCTGGGTCACATCATGCACTATATGACACTGCATGACATTAGGGACTGTGTGACACTGCGCTTCATGGCTAAGTATGCCCACACACTCCCTCAAAGCCCCCAAACGATGCCCCGCATCCAGCTGAGTGTGAAGGCAAGTCAGTGTCAGGGCAGTCGGTAACCAGCCTTGCCCACCCCCTCTGCCATTCACACATGACCCCATCATGGACGCGAGATGTTGTTTGGAAACAATAGCCTCCGCCCGCATGTGCCGTGGGCCTCCGTGCCACACAACACCGGCGGGCACAACACCACGATTGTAGCCCTTGACAAGGGTGTGCTTGTGGCCCTGGGGAGTGGGGGGGGGGGGGGCGGCCCTGGCCACGCGGGGGGCCGGCCGCCCCCAAAGTCCTCAGTGTTGATGCCGCAGAGTCCTCCGACATTCTTCTCGCGCCGCGTCGCCATGGAGACCTGTCTCACTTCCGCCGTATTTCTTCCCGAGGAGACTTCTGCACCGCAGCCAAGTGGCCGACAAAAGGCACAGGTATAATAATTCAGGGGCAGGCCCCCTCCCTCCAAAGGAGGAGGTGATGGACTCAGCTCCTGCTGGGCCTCTCTGTCAAGGACGTGATATTCTCTCCCTGCTTAACACTCCCTCACATTTCCCTCTTCCTATAAAGTACGACGTGGATTGGCCTCTCTTTCAGGTCTCTGGTCATTGACTCCTCAGTGTGTTCATTTACCCATGCGTGGCAGTCTTTATGAGACTGGCCCATTCTTTGCAGGGGTGATGGAGAGCCATGGATCAATAGGCCAGGTAATTGCTCAGCATGGGGTGGAGTGTTTTACGGCCCTGTTTGTGGGACGTGTTCCATGGGAGTCCCCATGCCCAGAAGACCTTACTGCACATTAACAAGAGCTAAATGCTTCCCGAGATCCTTCGCGGGTTGTAATGCCGTAAAACTTTCTGAAGTTCACTCTCTGATATCATGAGAAGAAGGTCAAAAGCAGCAATAAAACAGTGTGGATCTCAGACTATTGCTGCTGGGCGCGTAGCCGGTGAGGAGGGGTGTTTGAGGCCAGATTCCTGCTGCACATTCCATTACTTGCAAATTTTTTCATGAAATGACTGAGCAAAACCTGTGTTTTGGGTCTTCCCAGTCCCTCATGTCATCCCTTCAAGAAAGCTTTAGGTCCCCAAAGAGGAGTATTGCATTGTCTGCACCTGTACCACCTGCAGCCCAGACTAGGTGATCCATCTGAAGCTCAGTAGGTTTGGGCCTGGCTAGTACTTGGATGGAAAGCTAGGTCCTTCCTGGTGTTGGTGTGGCTAACAGGTTAGCCCATCCTGTGGTCATTGTGGATCCTATGTGCTATAAAAATGGTGCCTTCCTTCTGATGAGATGTAAAACTCAAGTCTTGACTCTCTGAGGTCATAAAAGATACCTGGGCATCTTTTGAAAGAATAGGGGTGGTACCCCGATGTGCTGGTTAAAATTGCCCACTGTGGCCCTATCAGATCAGGCCTCCTAACCCTCCCTTATATCCAATTGGTAAATTCTCTCCCGCTCCTTCACGATCTTAGCTACTGCGTGGTGAGTGTACTGCTGCAGAATGGCTGCTGTTGCATCATACAGGTGGGGGCTACACAGAGGTGGTTGAAGTAGCTCCCCATTGATTCTGTAAATCGCTTTGGGGGTCTTGAAAAGTGCTATATAAATGTAACATTCATTCATTCATGATGGCTGTCTCTGTTTAAGGTCACGCCCCGTTTCACTATCTTAGCCATGCCCCTTTGTTTGTTCGCAGCTCAGCTCAAGTGTGACTGATACAGCAGTAGATCTGGACCTCTAAGGGACCCGTCACAGAGCACCCTGCAAAGGAACCAAGGCAAGGGCCCAGAGCTGTGTCACTGCCCCGCCAATGCCCTGTGAATGCAGACCCCCCCCCCCCCCAAAAAAAAAACAGGAGGAATGCAGGACTGAAGATGCAGCAGGCAAACCCCAAAGAAGCATAAGAACTTCAGCTGTTGTCTGGTCTGAGAGAACCCATCAGATATCTCTCTCTCTTGCTCTCTCTCTTTCCCTGGTGGTGCTCTGCTGCCCCTTCTCCTGTCACCATCCCCAGCAGAATGCCATTTCCCACCTGACCCCGCCTCCAGCCCCCAACCCTTTCTGCTGCATGCATGTGCACCTTGAATAGGCCCCATTGATCAGAGTCACACTTTGCCAGCCTATATACCATTTTGGACCCGTCCAGCTGCCTGAACACCCCCTCCCCATTCCTCCCCCCCATTGGTGACGCTCGCTGGGACACCTCCGGATTGCTTCCCCTGTCATGGATTCACGCCGCCGCTGCGGCCCCCCGCCCGCCTGCCAGCATGCTTTCGCAAAGAAGACCGTGCCCCAGGCAGTCAGCATTTACAAGCTCTCCCCTCCCAGGCTGCGCCCGGCAGAAATTGGATTTGGGATCCAGTGTTTCCAAGTGTCATCAAAAGGATTTTATTTTTCTGCCTCCTGAGAGCCGCGGCGCGGGCTTCCGTTATCAAGAGCTCCTTTCGGAAGGCGCCAGACCCTCAGCTTTTACAGTCCGAGCATAAGAGCCTGTTAAACACGGCTGATCAAAGCCTCGTTAAATCGTGCCGATTAACATTTGAATAAGCCATGCTTCTTCTTCCTCAAGAACAAATCAACACCTCATAAAGATGAGTGTAGGTATATTTAACCAGGATAAATAGCCATCGAATCAATATAGACTGACCCTCTAATCGTTTGGCTCCCTCACAGGCCTCTAGCCTTTTATTTTACCCTTTTTTCCTGCTGGTATTTTTCACTGGACCTTCACTGAAGGAGGCTTTATCAGGGCGCAGATAAGACACAATCGGGGCCTGTTGACTCAATTCATAAGGCTCTGCTATGTACAATGGGCCAGTCAACACAAGCCTTCTATATGCAAACACTGCCGAACAAGGGTGCTTAATAGGGACTCTCCGGCCCAGGAGGCAGAGTCCGGGATTAATCGTGGCCAGGCTTCGTACAGCAGAGGCAGCACTGAGTCGCTGCAGTCTTTCTACGACCACCAAGGTTTTATTTTTCAAACAGCATGTTTATCAAACAGCATGGAGCAAGAGATATCCCTTAAAAATGAAATCCTGCATTGGTGGACAATATTTTTTGCAGCTGAATTTATATTATGATAAGATCCATAATTTTACTAGATTTATTCGTAATGGAATTCACTTACAAATGCAGTTTATTCCTAATGCCATGTTGCGTAATTATAGAAAAGTTTCCATTGTTTGTCTTTCTTCTGTTTGCACTGCTCTTTTCCACGGGTAAACTTTGATCTTCCACCAGGGGGCCAGGAGATAACTGCAGTTCGACCGGGCCATGTGGAGACCGCCGTTCTATCTTGGATGGAACCCGTAAAAGTACAGAAAAGAAAAGTACATTTTATCAGAGCCCGGGTCCAGTGGCCATTTCGCAAACACGGGCCGATTGCATTCGGCTAAATGCAAATAAGTCTTGTTGACACTGTCAGCTGGCCACGGCTGCTTTCCTCAGCAGGAGCAGGACTCGCAGAGGCAGCAGAACATCAGATGAAGAAACCTGAGCAGCTTTCACATAGGTGGGTCCCTGCTGTCTCCGGGAGGCAAAGAATTGGCCAAAAATGTTAAATACAATGACGTTCTCTTTGATGCTGCTCGGAACACAAAGACAATCTTAAGACCTTATTGTACCTGATTCTATAAAACATTTGCTAGACTACAGAAATTTAGGTCCTCCCCCCCCCCATCTCTGATAGTTCAGAAATATGTGCAGCCTTTACAGCAAAACCCAAGTGCAAGTTCTGGGACAGCAGCAGCATGGAGGTGGTCTGCTGGGAACTGTCGGCCCTCCTCGGGCTCCGGAGATGCTGGATAAGGATGTGCTCCCAGCTATGTGGAGACGGATGGGTAATGAGCCTAGAGGCCTTGTGGCTGTCAGCAGTCTCATGCAGCCTGGGAATGGGCTCCACCTCTTATCTGTTTAATTACACGGGGGCCCCCTGCAACTCTGCAGATACTAGGCAGAAAGAAAGGGAGCAGGCGGGAGACGCTGGAGGTGCCGTGCTTTTGTTGGAGGGCGGAGACACAGAGACATATGCGCACACACACTGATGCTTGAATGCAGACGTAAACTCTCACAAACACGGACACATTGACTCATACTCTGACCTCTGCTCATATTACACCTAATAAGGTTTTTCCATGACCGTTTAACAGTGATGCGTTCCTGCCCCTTCAAATCACTTTGGTCTGTAATTCCTAACCATCGACCTTTTGCAAGGATCCATCTTCCGGCATCCGGTCATGCATCTGCAAACGTTAACGACGGCACACTAAAGACGCCATGGAATTGCTCCTCCACAATTAGCAAACTGGAAGTGAAATGAAGACAGTGCCCACAGATGTGCGTTTGCATGTGTGTGTGTGTGTGTGTGCACGTGTGTGTGCATATGTGCACGCGTGTAAGTGTGCGCGCGTGCAGTCGCAGATGAAATTACCAGAGATAATGCAATCTCAGGTCTGCAGAGGTGCATTTACAGGCAGGACTACATTAAGAGCTGCTTTAATTCAATAATTCCAGCACAAAGAGAGGCGGGAGGCGGAGCCCTAGCTTAGAGGCGGAGTCCTGCATCTCCATGCACGCCCGTGTCCGTGTGCCTGCGTGCATGTGCATGGATTTCTGCTCGAATCAGAGACGGCGGCGGAGCACAGCCGAAGGAGAAGGGGATGAAGGAGACGGACAGGGGGCCCAGGAGAGATGGGGAGAGGCGTGGCCCATGAACAAATGGAAGCTGTCATTAATGGGCTGTTTTACGAGCACAAGGGCCGGCCGCCACAGCCTGCCCCGCGCGTGCCTGCGGCGTTATCGGCCAGCGGAGGGGCAGGAGGGGAGGGCACAGGGCCAGCGCTCACAGTCTCTCAAAACCAACCAGTTCATTTTCCGCATGAGGAGCCCCCAGTGGGGCGGCATCAGGCCGGCCGGCGCATGGGGGGGGGGGGGGTGCAGATTTACGAGTCGTTAAGCTAGTGGGGCTCCTGGCCACGGTATCCTCCCGTACTCCCCAGGCCCATTCGGCACCACCTCTGCCCGCCTTCTGTTTTTGTCTCTCACCCGTGCATCATTATCCCAGATCGTCCTGGGTCTGATCCAGTGTGCTTCACCTGCGCAGCAAATCTGATATGGTCAATATCACCAGGACTCAAAGAAGTCTGAGTGCTAAGCTTTTTTTGTATTATGGGATGCAGATACCTGAAGTGCCAAGACCCATTTGCATACGCACAACTGACTGACTGCAAGACCCATGATATACAGATAAAGCCTTAATTGAACTGTGTGCTGTCATTCTAAGTGCAGGTTTGCTACTCCCGTGACCTGGCCTTCACCTGTCGTAAACACAGGAAGACACAAACCAATAGAAGTGCCTAACAAGGACGGAGCCTCCAATCAGTTTAGGCGTTCAGGGCCCGCAGTTTCTCACGCTCTGCTAACTCAACAGATGCCCTCCAGCACTTATGAATAGCCTGGAAAAAAGTTAAGAAGGAGCTCGTCATCCAGGATGGCCATCATGGAGCCAAATTACCAGTATGGGCTCTAGGAACCATCGATGCAAGCCATAAATTGAGGAATATGATACCTAGGGTACGAGAATCTGCACCTCACACTGAGAGAGCAGCTCAGTGAATGGTTTCATATAGATGTAAGAACCATTTCCTAGTGATCCATGTGCACACATTTTAAATCCCACAAATGCCTGGGTTTCATCCAAGCCCTCTGGAGCAGCAGACAGGTCATGTGACCAGGAGTGACTAGAGCGCTGTGTCAAATCACATTGAGATAACTGGTACAGCAACAGACGAGTGAGCAGTAAAGAGAGGAGGGGCCTGGCACTTGTTTGGTGTGACCTTGGCCCTCACCAAGCCAGGAGCCAGGATCCAGGAGCCTTCGTATCCAATTCTAACCCTGGACAGATCTCCTGAAATCCAAGACAGAATGATGTCTGCTGTATATGCTGTAAAAATCTCATCATGTCGAAAAATGGGCTGGAAAATACAGATATACCAAGTGAGTTAAAAATCCATCAAAAGCAGAGACCAGGCTGACCTTCAGCCTTTGAGATTTGAGATCTCCCTAATAAGCCCAATGTGGGAGGCAAAGAGACTAAGGGACATTGTTAAATTTGTTAAATCTTTTCCTTATCAAACAAGAGTAGGACGCACTTTGCTTGAGAGTACCGCTGTTTTTACCCACAAAACCTTGGCATAAAGGGTGTTTAGTTGGTGTGTGTGGAGGGGGGGTATCGTGGACAGAACTGGCTCTACTATAATTATTTGGGGCCAGCAGTTTAACTGGTGCATCTGTGACGCTGTCATGTGTACAGCCCAGCCTCGATCTGAAATATTCTCATTCATGGAAAATTTTGCTCATCTAAGCCAGAGCTGCGTCCACTCTGATTACGGTGCCCGGAGACTGATGTAAATAACATTCAAAACAGCATGGAAAGTCAACTCATCTCACAGGAGCAGCACTGAAGGCAGAAACATGGCCTAATATGTAATGGTGCCCCCTTCCGGGGTGGGGAAAAGGGATTCATGGATTCAGTGATGTAGAACAGTTATAAAGGGCAGCGTGAATTTGGGTCATGCAGGAGAAGAGGACAGAGTGTGAAACAGCTGGTGCTAACTTGAGGGACAGCGGGGGGCGGGATTCAGGCGGGGAAGGGGGTGGGAGACGTTATCCCCAGGCCTGGAACGAGGGCATGAAAGCAAAATGCTCCAGGGAGAGATGATGACATCACAGCAAGGTGGCCAGGTATCACCTCGTTGTGAGAGTAGCAGTTTGGTGCGAACACACAGACGCTTTGGGCTGATAAGCTCTCTGTCAACACTGTCTGTCAGATGTTTGACAGAAAGACGGAGATGCATGTCTTTTTTTTTATTTCTCCTGGGCCACCAAATCCTCAAGGGATTCATAACAGGGCAGCTTGCATTGGCTTGAAAAACCTTAACAAGATACAAGTAGGGTCTGCTGGATTTCAACACATATCAGCCACTTTTAGTAAATGGTGATCTGGCTATTAATAAAGTCACCAACTATATGCAGAACAGCCCTAATCTTTTAAATGAGCCCAGCGCACACAAAAAAAAAAACAAAGTAGCAGTGACGACGGGTCATGTGAATCAGCGAACCAAGGCCGCTGCCTGCGTACTTCTGATAAACAGCTTTCTGTCGCGGTGTCCACAAATCGCACTGGCATTATAACCGCCGGCAGGACTCCCCCCGCCAAAATGACGCACAAGCTGTCCGATCCCGAAATTCGGATTGGTTGACTCTGTGCCATGTGCAGCACGTACGGCCTCTAAAGTTATTCCCTACGTGCAAAGCGGGTCACGTTGGGCATTTTGTAAGTTATTGCACTGTCCCTGCAAGTACGGAGCTGTGGTGCTTCCCCATAAAACTGTTCACGCCAGTTAATTATGAGTGTTAACCTCACTCATAATTAAATACGTAATAGGAACATATAAGATACTGAAATGCCTAGACTCGCCATGGTTTCTATAGCACCGTAAGGTTGGTCAGAGCCGCCATTGTGCTTTATAAACTAAAGATCGGACAACTCTTTCGGAAACAACGCATAATCGAGCCGGAATGGCGTGCAGAGGACTGCCTGCTAAAACTGCTACTGCGCTGCGGCAGTTGCCAGGGGGATATCGAAGGGTACGAGGTCTGATTGGTGGAAACGCGCCTGTTGCCTTGACAACGGCCGGGGGTTTGGTAGCGTTACCGTGCGGCGTGATCTCTGCGCTGCGTGGATGGAGGAAGCAGCTGCTGATCTCTGACAGTGCGAGAGAGACAGGCATCTATATGAGCATTCTGTACACACAGTCTCAGCCATATTGCTTAATAGGAACATCGTGCATGACTGTAAGTACATGCTTGTGTGTGCTTCACTATTTGCGATTACCCAGCCATAGTTTTGCATTACATATCGTTTTACTCTGTGGCTTTTTGTTATTGAAAAGAGCGAACGATTACGAATTGAAAACTAGATGTGACTCGTAACGTGATACACTGAACGTGTATTTCCCATATTATCTGTCTGCTTGGCTATAATCTGTGTGGCACCGTAGGTCACATTTTGAACATGAAGGAGACCGTCGCTGGTTTCCTGTTCCCCCGTTAGACCCCCACGTTGAGGGCTGTGCTTTGAAGCGACGGGAAAATGCTGTATATTTTCGCCTGTATCCCCGGCTAACCACATAACGTTTTGGTCTGAAGCGAGCGAGTGAGGCAGGCGACGTTTCGTTAAAGTTGCGGATGATCGCGAAGTTGAGCACCGCGCACGTTAATGCAGCGGCGTTCGCCGAGGGGTCCGAGTGCCTCTTTTTAACATTTGACACGCAGTGTGGGAACCGTGTCTGCCTCTCTGCTCTAGGTATACATGTACAGCGGCAATTCGCCATAATGTAACGTAAGCTTGCTTCCTGTGTATTCTGCTTCGCTTCCAGTGTACCTCGGACGTTTGTTCATTGTCTGGTTAACAAAAACGGCATGTTTACCATTTGGCTATATCAGAATTTGATTTTGTATGTAAGGGAATGTGAGTGTATTTCGAAAACATTTTTGAGTAGGGCAAACTCCCCCTCCATTGTCTTTTTACCCGTTTCGACACAGTTTAAGTGACTTGAAACATTTCTCCAACGAATTTGACGTTATTTGACGTTTCTCGTTAGGGTATACCGAACGCAATCCCAGTTTCCTTTCTGTTGTGTCGAGAATGTAGGGCAACTTTGTAATAGGGTGTCGGAGGGGAGAATTTCTGCTTGACTCGCTTTGCCTTCGCTTAAATTACTCTGTGTCCGACCTTATCTTTTTTTAAAAGAAAAAAACACATTAGATTTTTCAGCAGGGTAAGTGGAATAAACAGTTATTATTGAATAAATGTGGTTATGGAGTCGCGATCGCGCATCATTTCCGGCGATTCAGTGTCTAGATTAGTGCGCTGAGTGACACAGACACGTGGTCGGGCACCGGAGAGCTGAGCAAGCGAAAGGCTCCGGGGGGGCTGGGGGTGGCCGGGCACCTCTAGGTGTTTTCGGTTAACCGGTCCGGCGTGTTTTCAGGTCTGACGCGTTAGCTTTAGTACCTGTGTGTACTCGTCTTGTCGGATCGTCCCTATACGTAGTTATATTTATGCACCTGAAGTCCAGTTAATTTCCAATTATACGTAGATGCGAGATACAGCCGGCTAGATTTTGGAGGGGTAGTTTTGAATGGGGTAAACTGCGATCTAAAGCAACGCACGGTCCCGTTAATTTGTGAACGCGCTGTTTTGCTGAACAATGAACTGGCACTCCGACGAGCATTTGGACAGCCGTCACTTGGGCAAACTCGCACAGCCCTCCTCGGCTGCAGTGCTATCCATAGAAACGTAGACCTTGCTCTGTGTTTTATTGTAATACTGCACATTTCAACGTCATGTGACTTTAGACGCCGCGTTAGTGTCAGAATAAATTCATAGTGGGGGAAGTGCAGTTACTTTTACGGCACTGCACGATTTGTATTCCTCTTAACTGCAGTCCTTTCGCCTTATTCTGTGGGCAGAGAAAGTGGCTCTATACCTCATACACCCTACTAACCTGAAGAGTCAAGACCAATGACTGTGCTGCATGGACGAGGCCAGCGGGCTCCGCTCCCAAAACGAGACAAAGTTGCGGGACGGGTTTGTGCGCCGAAATCGAGCAACCACAGATACAGAGAATCAAAGTCATTGTATCTGGAAATGTTATTACAGTGTGCTTTTACATCGTTTATTCGTCTTCTCTTGGTTTAGCGTATTATTCCCAGCGCCTGATCTTTTGATCGCCTATTCAGCTCAAAGGTTGACGTTGAGCACGTTGAGCCGCGGCACGCTGTTCGCATGATGTAATAGATTATCGTGTGTCCCAGATCCGAAATGCATCCTCAGTACCCACCATGCACCTATTTCCCTTCCTGTCCGCCCGAGGCACCGGAGCTCAAGGGGTACTACTGAAAACGGCACATGACTTGCCAGAGGATCTAACTAGGCGGAATACGCAGTTAGTAAAGATACAATCTGCTTCCAATGGTCGTTGGGCCGTTTCGTTCCTGTTCTGTTTGTTTGTGGTGTAAAAGCATGCCGAACGGGCACGCGGGTAAAAGAAACAGGATTGTCAAGAAAAAGTCGCTTCTGCTTTTTGTGCCCCTTCCTTTGGCTGCCTTGTGTTAGTTTGCTTGTCATGAGGTGTGGGGGGGGGGCTTACCCTGCTCCATTTAGCAGATGTTGTTTGCTGACAACTCTGCCGCAGAATAACGTTCAGTAGAGGCTGAACATTTAAAAAAGGAGGGAAAAAACCCTTTTTAACTATACCTGATGGCAAAACAGTCTACAGGCATGCTGAGTGCATGCAGACAGTAGAGGTGAGATTGGGAACCATCTGGCTGATTGGTGTTCACACGTGCCATGTTGTGTGAGAGAGAGAGGAAGAGGGAAGCATGTTTGTCTCTGACATTGTTTATATATGTGTGCATATGTGTACTGCTGCAGGAGGGAAGGTTTCTATTGTCCACCCCCCCCCCCCAAAAAAAAAAATACAGATAGTCATATGTCCTGGAGATAAAATTGCCCCATGGTAAGATTTAGCCTGATGAATTATGCACTTGCAATTCTGCCAATAGCAACAAGATGGTCGGCAGCGGGTCGCTACGGCGACGACGCACGCCAGCCCAGGGTCACGTGTGGCAATGGAGAGTGCCCTCTTCTTGGGCTCCTTGACACTACTGCGTTAATTAGCTCATCCACAGAAGAACCTAATTACACTGTGTGCTGCTTTTTGAAACACCCTGGCTGTTCCTGCCTTGCTACCTGCCGGGATGTGGAAAATCGGACCGTGTGTTTTTTTTTTTTTTTGTGGTCTGGTGAAATTGGGAGCACTGGTATGACGTGAATGGGGATGGAGTGAGCAGCATGTGGTCAGGAGGAATGTCCTGCAGGGCAATGAGAGTCACGAGGCTTTTGGGGGGGGGGGGGGCGAGCCAGGACTGTTCGGCTCTTGCTCTCCATCGGTGGGGAGCGGTTGAGGGGGGGGTGACAGCGGCATCCCGTGGGGTTACTGCCAGCTGAGGAGCGCTATGGTGAACCCTCCACACTTGTGGGACACGTCTTCGCCATGGTACCGTGATGTGGCTGCAGATGCCCTCGGATCTCCTTGTAAATGTCAGAGCGGCACCGTGGCGGAACACCGGGATGCGTTTCACTGGGGGGGTGGGGGGGGCGTTCTGCTCATTTGAGGGCAGTGGGATTTGCTTGGTGATGTGTGGGGCACCTCCCAGGGGGGGCTTCGAGGATGTACAGCTTTCGTGGGCCGTGGCGGGACACCCCCGGGCATTCTGGGATGTGAGGGGGGGGGCGGGGTCTGTTTCGGACCATGGAGTGCTCCCGCGTTCCTCTCTCGGTGGCACCGTCTGGCACCCTCAGCCCCTCTGGTGACGTTCATGGAGAGCATCTCTGTGAGGCCAGGAGACTGGGAGTCTGCCGTTTGCTGATGTCTGGATAAGCAGGTGTAGAGAATGTTACCAGGGAAACACAAGGTGGAATACTTGGAATGTAATTTAAAGAAACCTGGTGACTGATCTATGTTTGTGTGCCACTTGAAGGCGTGAGATGGGGACCTGCTGTCCCCTTAGCAGGACAAATGTCCGGCTCGTGGATATCACTGAGGATGGGACCCCCGCCGTCACGGCTAAAGTGGCCTCTCAGCCACAGATTGTGCTCTCATCTGCCTTGCACTTACATAATTGATTTTTTTTTTATTGTTTTTTTTTTCCCATAATGCATGCCTTGCACAGACCCACTTATCAGGAACTGACGAAGGAGACCAGGCTCTGTCAGGGATGGGGTGGGAGGGGTGCAGACTGGAAGGACAGCCCCTCCCCACACAGGCCGTCTCTGCCTGTCTGGAGCTGATTGACAGGCCGTGGGAGTCTGCTGGACCCGTGTGGTTTTTGGAACCTGTTGTAACTGCCACAAGATGCAAAATTAACCCACATGTTTTTGTTTTTTTTTTTTTTTTTTTTTTTTGTATAAAATGCTTCTCACACACACACACACACACACACACACACACAGTCACAGGCATCTCAGTCCCTCTGGCACGGGTTTCTGCATTGTGAATGTTATCTTTTCATCTCTTGTGTCCCGGTGGGGGGACGACAGGCGGGGCTGCGTTAGGATGCGCGCCTCGGCACGTGTTTGGCCCTTCCCGCCGCTAACGGTGCGCTCCCCCGGCCCCGGATCCTTTCTGCGGCCCCCGGGTCTTGCCCGTCATAATCATCCGGCCTTTGTGTAGTGGCGGTGACTCCAGCTGCACCCGTTTTTCATCTCCTGTGAGCATCTCACCCCCCCTTCTTGCCCGGAGCAATAGACCAGGAGGCGGGACGTCCCCAGGAGACCATAATGCCTTAGTTGTCTTGGTTACGTGACATCAGAGCGTGGTAATCAAATATAGGCGGCCGACCCGAATTTGGGTTGCAAATGCGTGCTCCTCTCGCAAGCAGGGGAGCGACCCCCTTACCTCTGTCAAAACATTGTCCCCCCCAGTCCCCCCCATATTCACTCTGCTGGAGTGTGTGCATGGGGCCGCTGTTTGTGGTGTCTCTGTGTGTCATGGCGCCTGTGGTGATAGGTACACCAAATGCGGTCAATGTTATGCTCTACGGCCAGCTGCTTTTCTTCTCTGGCCCTTTAAGGTCTCCGCAGTTTTGGGGCACCCCTCCACCCCCAGGCCCGAAAGTGACGTGAATGGTACCACTGCCCTGTTTGAGCAAGTGAGCGGGCCTAGCCTATGCCTTCTGTCGCGGGTAACAATAAGCCTTTGTGCTGGGTCCTCCTGGCCTGAACAAACAGGGTCTGTTTAATTGCGATGACAGAGTGACGGCCGTGTGAGCCTGAGTCCTCATGGGGGTGGCGTGCGCTCAGGCCGGGTCAGGCTGTACTCGGACCTACCCTGTCATAACCATGGTTGCTTTTTCGTATGTTCTGTTCTGATGGGTAGAACCGCTCTGTGATAGTAGGGCACAGAACCACCCTCCCCCCGCCCCCCCCCCCCCCCCCGCCCCCCCTCCCCTCTCTCCCCCTCCTCAGCCGGCCGTCTTTTCTTGGGTGTGGGGGTTGGGGGGGGGGGGGGGGGGTGAGGGTTCTGCTTCTCTTTGGCTAATGTTTACCATTAAACCCTCCCCCAAATCTCTGACTGACAGCCCAACATCCAGTAGGATGCTCTGCAGACCTGCAGCTGACTAGCCGCCGACCTGCCACTCGCAGTCCTGTCTTCCCAGCATGCCGAGTGCCAATAATCTTCACGGGGCTGACTTTTGGTCACACGCTCCACTGGCTGGCAGAAGTGATATTTGATATCTGTCACTGGACTGAAGGCTGTGCTTTCTGTCTGCTGAAACACCCCAGAAGCTCTAACCTATCTTAGCAAAACGCATCTCAGCCCATTGGTATTCCGGCTGGGAGGTGGGGTCATGCCATCCTCCGTGGGGGGGAGGGGGTAGCACTGGCATTGTGGGCCTTCAGGACAAACTGTCTACACCCCCCCCCCCCCCCCCCCCCCCCCCCGGCCCCTTCCTCCACTCTTTTGTGCGTTCTTTTTTTTCTGGTCTCCATATTTTTTTTTGCTGGTTT
>JAODKE010000121.1:1193467-1208247 GCA_026779605.1 Mormyrus hasselquistii
CTCGCGCACATGCTCATACACCGTGCCACCCTGGTGATGTGCACTCGCGCACATGCTCATACACCGTGCCACCCTGGTGATGTGCACTCGCGCACATGCTCATACACCGTGCCTTTGGCTGCCTCAAGCAAACACTTCTTCCATGTAGCATTGTTGAGGGTTTCTAACAATGGGAGAAAATGACAATTATCACATTTATATAAAACATAAAGTGCCACTTTCAATGTTAAATACAACAAAAACGCAATTCGTTAATTTACACATTTAATGAACAGCGAAGTTGTTTAAAATCAAATCAAATATGGCATAAGCCATTATTTTCATCTGCAGTGATAGCGGCCCTCTTGCAGTGTAGTTGAACATGAATATACACAGCAAGCAAAATGTTGCCCTAACAGCGTAGTTGATTATCTGCATTAAAGCCACTGTTTATAACCTGAGGCAGAACATTTCAGCCTCCCGTTTTTCATTTTATATAACCTCTTCATGCGATCGCATCCACTTGCTCTGTGTTTTTGAGAAAATTTGAATAAAGATGAATAAAAAGTGACATTAAAATCACATAAATGTCAACTTTGCATTAATACACCCTCAATGGCTTGGCAAGTGAATCCACTCGCCTTGACTTGTCTTTTGCACTCTGACGCTGATCCTGTCCAGGATTGGTTTATTCCACTTCTTGTGATTGTACACTTTCAGATCTGATAAATGTTCTGCGTCTCATCTGTAACATGAATTATTCCTTTATTATTACTGCCTGTCAGACGAAGTCTACACTGTTTCACTTGCCTTCACGATTCTCCTCCTCGCAAACTCACTTAGTAAAGTAATCGCTGATTTTCTGAGCCGTGTCTGCAAAGCTAAAAACGACACAGTGATGAGATGTAACGTTAATTTAGGAAACCTTTTTATGAAACAGGACGTGCTTGGATGCAAAATATATTCTGTTCCACCTGTTTGATAAGCTACAAAACATCACACGGGAAAAAACAGGAAAATTTTTTTAAGGAAAATTCCAGCACTTTTCTTCCTCTTTGGCAGTTTTGGTAGCACCTTCTTCATTACATTGTGCTGATTATGATACAGCAACACCATATTGGTAATGCTGAAATGGCGGCATAATGTCTCAATTACAGTTATAAATGACAGAAATCTACCAAATGTGACGCTTGATAGAAAGTATTTTTTCTTGTTGAGAGCTGGAGACGAAATTTGATGGAGGCAGCCGCCTCATGATTCTGTACGCAGGGAAAATCCTGCTAATTCAACAGAACACACCAAAATAATTGCAGAATTTGCTTTATTTTGCCAGTGCAGTGACACTGCAGCGGCAAACGTTAAAATCTTTCTTTGCGGGGAGTTCTGAATTTTCTGGATTCCCACGATGCCTCTGAGATTTTGGGACGTGAGCAGGGGGTGTGTGTGTGTGTGTGGGGGGGGGGGGATGACCTTGGTGTCCCCGGTCAGTTGAGGCCAATTCCTGTATTTATGTAGAGCATCCTGCCTGCCACTGGCTGAACAGTGTTGTCACCTTGAAACCTCAAAGACTTACTGACCTTCACATGTCTGGGGGGGGGGGGGTCTGTGTGTGTGCTTGTACAGCAGGTTGATTATAGGCCCTTTGGAAGAGTGTGTCTCACTCGCTCACCCTCGTGTTCTTCTGCGCGGGGTGAGCTCTCAGGGAAGGAAACCAGAGCGCCTCTTCGTCATGGCCCCCTCCAAGAGAAGAGGTCCTCCAGGCTCTTGGTAGAGTGGGCCATGGGGATTTTTGAGAGCTGGGGGTGGGTCTTCCTCATAATTCCCCCCATTGAGTAGGACTCGCTGAACTCGTAGCGTCAGTGTTAAGTTTCCGTTTCCGTGATCAGACTGGTTACATGGGTGATAATTTGTCAACGTGAACATATACTAATAAGTGACATAAACCTCACGTCTGGTCGTGGTTATGTATGTGTCAGGCTGCTAGATTGGAAACGGACAAGGATAGAGGATGGTCTGACGTGGGGTGATGGAGGGGTGCACATCTAAGGCATGTTTTAACGCTCTTTGTTTCTGTCTCTGTCTCGTTCTGCCCACAGATTCCCCTGGTTTAATGGGTCCGATAATCGGGATGTCACCAGATAAGAAAGCGGAAACCCCAGGGGCACGAGAGGAGCGGGCGGGGCTGCGGGGCACCTGTGGGGCGGGGACCCTGCCTGAGGCGGAGAGCGCCGCCAGCCCCCTGGCCACCAGCTTGGACCGTGTGGGTGGAGTTGAGGGGGGGGCCGAGGATGAGGAACTGACCAACCTCAACTGGCTGCATGAGAACCTGCTACAGAACTTCACCCTGGGGGGGTCGGAGGCACAACCCAGCGGCAGCCCCCTGTTCGACATCGAGGGCGACGGCCTGCCACATGCCCTCTCTTCCATGTCCTCCTCCTCCTCAACATCCCCGTCATCTTCCTCGCTCCTTGCAGGCCGGGTCGGAGAGAAGGACTCGCTCAAATCCAAGCCACCTCTGTCCTTCTCGCTGCTCATTTACATGGCGATAGAGCAGTCGCCCAGTAAGTCGCTCCCCGTTAAGGATATCTATGGCTGGATCCTAGAGCACTTCCCTTACTTCTCCAGTGCCCCCACTGGGTGGAAGAATTCAGTGCGCCACAACCTGTCTCTCAACAAGTGCTTCCGCAAAGTGGAGAGGAGCTTAGGCAAGGTAAGAGACTCCCAATGCAGACACGCAGACTGTGGGCCAGAGGCACAGTATTGCTGCTGATTTATACTGGCAGCATATTTAAGCCACATGTGTACATCGCAGCTCTCTGTTTACAGTCCAGACAAGGTGGAGACACCTTATGGGAGAGAAGATCTCTTATTTCTGATTTTGTTAGGATCTTCCACGGTTGATTTGAATCTCCTGGGAGCCCAACTGGAAAGACAATACATTATCGGTTACCTTTCCAAGTCGATTTCTCTGACATCGTGATATCGTCAGGCATCGTTCAAGCTGCTTCTAATTTTGCAAAGTTGAAAGGGACCTTGTAGCCCAGTTTTGGGGCCTTGGACGTGGCCTTCCCATAAAAGAAGGGTAAATGGTTATGATGGTGCTGTCAACATAGAACCTCATCTTCTAGAAGCTGGTCAGATCCTCACTGTAGTTGTGGTCAGTCTGCTTTGGGTGGATCGCTCTGTCCTTGGAATGATGCTGCATTGTGTCAAACGCTTGCATGTGATGACAGAGTTCGCTTGCTGCAGTGGCGAGCCTGAGATCCGATTGGCCATGGCATTGACTTGAGTCCCGCTGGTTGGTTTCTCCGGTTTTAGAGGGAACCCCGTGTTCCTTGTAAAAGCGGAGGAACTTGGTGAAGGTCAGCGTGCCTCCTGTGGGAGCCGTGGCCCTGAGACATCGCGCAGTATCTCCCGAAACGAAGCATACCAGGCAGAGAACTCGACTTTCCACCCCGGCCGGCTCCTCGTCAAATCACGGCTGGGCCGTGGAGATGGTTCAGCCTGAATCCCAGCAGTGCTGACTGGGCCCGAGGAGGAGGAGGTCATTGTTCGTCTGCTCAGGCTTAGGGGCGACTTATGAGCATAATTTGTTAATAATTTATCCTCTGAGCATATTGATCTGTTTGAGTGGCGGCGCTTCACGTTTTCTGTTATACTCACAGCAAAACCGACTAATTCTTTAGCTGACGAGTGGTCAGGGGCCCAGTTTGGCCGCGTTGGCATCGTACCGGGTCTCAGGTGGGGCTCTAATCGGCCCGCTCTGGCACAGAGATGGTATCTCTTAGCGCTACAGAACCCAAGCACGGCCTTCACTTGATGGCGTCCGTTGGTGGAAAGATGGGGGGGAAATAAAAGCGTCCTTGGTGGCTCATCGTGCCGGCGGACGCGGCGTTCACACCCCGGGTGGAGCCAGCGGCCTGGCGGTTGCTGCCTGTGAGTCTGCTGAGAGCCCAGCGCTGGTTTCAAATGACACTGTCTGGTTTCTGTTGCCATGGCGATGTTTCCTCCTTCCTGTTTATGAGCGGACTGGTAATTTGAGTCAAGGTTATATTGCTCCTGCTAGACTGTGCTGGAACAGAGAGTGAAATGGAGAGATAGCAGAACAGTCACAGACTTACACACTTGTATCTACTTCCTGTGTACAAATGCGCACACATGCATAGACACTTAATATAAAAACTGCATACACATGCAAAGTGAGACATGGATGCCAGTGACCACACATGCAAGCACATGTACTAGTGTTTATGTGCATAAACCACGCTGCGTCATGCCCTTTGCACTGTAGGGCGTGACCCGCCACAGTGTGGCAGCAGGACCCCGGTCACAGCAGTGGTCCCAGCCCGTGTCTCATGGTCTGTCTCCCGGATGCACTTTATTTATACCGACCTACTTACAGACCGTCTCTGTCATGGAGAGAACGTAGCTCCCTGGGACCCTTCTGGATGTCACCTCCCACCCCGTGACAATGATTGTACTTGTGGTTCTGGGGATATTTCAGTGTAATACCCAAAACCCGGCTCCGTCGGGATATTTCCTGGCGTTTCCCTTCCTGGTGCTCAACAAAAGACTTTCAGTTGCTCTGTAGTCTGTAGGTTGTGAGATTTGCTTTGTCTGCGTGAAAAGGTAGTTTTTTTCCTGGTTGATGGCTCTTGACCCGACTGTGCCGGCATGCAGGGTCGGTGTGTTCAGTACGTGGCAGGAAGCGGTGTTGTAAAGTGGCGCAGTGTGACGTAAGGCCATGTGTCTCTGCTCCAGGCCAATGGAAAGGGCTCTCTGTGGTGTGTGGACCCGGAGTACCGACCCAACTTGATCCAGGCCCTGAAGAAGCAGCACTTCCCTGCCGCGCACGCCTTCTGCACGCCGCCGGCCTCGCCACCCAGGTGGGTGTCCTTACCTCCATCCGACCCCCCCACCCCACCCCGGGACTGACTTCGAACCTGAAACTCTGCTCTTGCGGCTCTGGCAGTACCGGCAGTAGGTGGTGGTTGATGTACCTTTTCTCATTCATTTGCCCCCTGCAGCGCCTCCTCCCCCCCACGTCACCTCGTCCTACCGGACCAGAGCGGCTCCCTGAAAGGTGAGTGCCTCTCTCCCGGCTCCCATGCCGCCTCCTCCCACGGAGGGCGGCTCCCCGCGCTGCAGATACAGGGCAGCTTCTTGGCCCCCTGTCGGCTGTTTCTGCTCCAGTATAACTCATAGCTCCATCTTCCACCACCATCTGTACATCAGAGCTCCTCCTGAGAGGTGGGGAGGCGTGAGGCCGTTCGGTCTGTGTGTGTGTATCTGTCTGAGTGCGTGTTCCTCTGTCTCTCTGGCTTGGCTGTCTTCCGTAACCTTGACTACGGAGATTTTGCCACCGCGGTAACTGGGCAGGAAGCTCTGGCCCCTGTCTCATTGGGGATGAATAATTCAGGTCCCCTGACTCTGAGTTCAGGACGGGAATGGGATGCGCGACCTGTGCCCTTCCCACCCCACCCCCCCACCCCGCCCTACTTCCTGTCCCTCGAAGGAGGCCGGCCGCATCAAACTGACTCCTGTGTGCATGTTCTCTCCTTTTGCAGAGTCTGACATTGACGCCGCTACGGCCATGATGCTGTTAAACTCCACTCCCGGGCAGCGCGCCGACCCATGTAAGAAACGCCCCCCCCCCAGAAGCCCCCCACCCTGCCCTCTGCCTCTCTTCCATTTTATACTGTAGTTCTTTGGCTATACCCAGCCCGCAACCCCCCTCCCCCAACACTCCAAAAGTATGGATTAGTGGATCATTTGTTATTGGGAGGGGTGTCTGTGGCCCCACCCTTGATTCTCCCCCTGCCGCCTTGATTGGCCTGGGTCCTTTAAAACCAGGTAATAACTTACCATCTCTCACAAAGGAATTTGTGGATAGTGTTATACCCATGGGCCGGCCTTCATTTGCATATCATCTGACCGGCCCGTAACCATAACGACATCCATGACAACGTCGCATTCGCGCTCAGGCCGTTTCCATCCATGCGGATGCGCAGTGATGTAGGCGCCAGCTGCCGTGGTCCCTCCACGGGACCTGAGACAGCCTCGTTTGTCGCATTGAGACTTGCGCCGCCGCAGCTTCCCGAGGGCAGTTTGTTGGGGATCTTGCTCTTGTTCTGGGCTTCCGGTCCCCGTCCACACCCCACCCAGACCCCCCGCCCCAAAACTGCCCCACCGTTAGCTGTCTATCTCCTCCCCCCCCTTGCCGCCTCCCAATTATCCCAATCAAATTAGACACTTAGGACTAGCGCCTGCAGATCAATTTTGCCGATGTTGTTGCTGCCATTAATTGCACTCGTTATGCATCATAATTAATCCTAATTGATGTTATTTTCATAAGCTAGTTAGTCCCGCATTGGTGTGACGGTGGGGACGCTTAGCCTGAACCCTTTCTGTCTGTCTCTCTCTCTCTCTCAGGCGATCCTGACAGTCCGATGGACCTGTCCCGACCTGACTCTGTGCTGGTCAGCAGCGACCCGAAGCAAGACCACAACTACAGCAGTGTTCCCCTGCCGCGCTGCCCCTCCCGCTCAAGCTCCTCCTCACTGTCTTCTGTGGATGAGGGTGGGGGAGGAGAGGCCCCCCTGCAGGCACGCCGGGCCGGGAGCGAGGGCTTCCACAGTGATGAGGACTCCGACCCGCCGGACGATGCCGGGGGCGCCCGTGGCTGGCCTAGCCGCGCCAAGCTGCCGGGTCCGCGCCGCTCCGCCAACACCAGGGGCCCCCCCGGGAAGAAGGTGCGGCGTGATGTGAGAGCTGAGGTGGACGAGGAGCTGAAGGAGGCGGCAGGGTCGCTGCTGCACCTGGCTGGGATCCGTACCTGCATGGAAGGTTCCAAACACAGTGCCAAGAGTAAAAAACTCAACAGGAAATGAGGCGCCCTGACCCCCCTGTAACCTTTGAACCCTGACCCCGATGTGTCCCGCCCCCCTCTCTCTTCAGTTCGGTGAATCATCGTTTTCTTTATTTTCAGATTTTGTAAGAAAAAAATGAAAAGGAAAAAAATTAATGTGGGAATACTCACCCCCCCCAGCCCCCCCTCCCCCACCACAAATACGCACGGCAATATTACCATCCACTGCGGATTATGAAGCCATATTAAGACTTTTACCGGGGGGGGGGACCAAGAGGAGACACCTAGTCGAAAGATAAACCGCCAACTCTGAACCGTCACGCCAATTGGAGCAATTCTGTCTTTTTTGTTTTTAGGAGAATCGGCCCCCAAAGGTGTTCGAAGACTCGAACCATTGCATGCTTCCAGCTCATATTGGTGAAAATATTTAGGAGAATGAGTGCATGTATATAACCGACAAGCTGACCGTAACTTAGCCTGGATTCCTCTGCCATTCAGATATAAAAAACAAAACATAAACAAGGAAAATTTCTTTGAAGAGGTTCCCGCCGGTATCTTCTATATCAAGGACATTGGTCTAGAGTTACCACACAAAGAGAAATGCAATAATTATTCCAAATCCTTTAATTGTTGTATTTTTTTTCTTTAATGCCTACATTTGTCAACTTTTGTTTCTTGGTTTGGAAGGTCGTCTTGAATTCCGAGGCATCGGGATTCTGCCGTTGAATAAGTGTCTGAGATTTTGAATTGTAATGTTGGAAGGGGAGGGGTCTCCAAATGGCCATCCCAAACCCTGCACCCGTGCCATGAGTACACCCCCTGCTCCCTCTTCCTCCTCGTGCCATGAGTATACCCCCTGCTCTCTCTTCCTCCGCGTGCCGTGCTTGGTGTCACCAGATTCATTATTTCTCCTGCCTCCCTAGTATCACCTACAAAAATTGAAGGCGGTATTTGCAGCCAAGCGGGCCGGCCTGCCGTTCTGAGCCGAGCCGAGCCGAGCCAATAGGCGGGCGGATGTCCGTTGGCTGTGCGAGAGCAGGGATCCTGTCCTGGGGTCGGGTGGTTTATGGCCCGGACTTGTATTTAATTCTCCTTGCTCTAGATAACACGTGAAACAGGAAACCGCTGGAGAGGAAGAGGAAGGCACTTCCAGAAGTTGATATAGCGGTGCCATTACACTTTGTAAGCTGCAAGGGCGTCCTGTGTGCTGGTGGAGATTCATGTCACCGAGGGCTGTGGCTGTCATTAGCTGATACAGATATGCAAATGATCAGGCCCCCCCTCCCCCCGATTCTGTTGTTCACATAGGGAAATGACACTACGGGAGTGGCAGGTCATCTGTGCTTCTCTCAGTCAAATTCTCCCCCCATCTCAAAGCACCCCTCGTGCTGTTTGGCTTTCCAGCTCCTGGGCTCCTGCGATTTATGTGCTCATTATATTCAAATGTCAAAACAGGAAAAACTTTAAACAAGCTAAAAGGGAAAAAAAAGATCAACAACAAAGGCTCAACCCAATCCAAACATGTACAGGGGGCCAGGGCAGGGGGGGGAGGCATAACTGAATCAGACCAGAGAGACTTACTGTCCCCCCCCACAGCCTGACCATGGGGGGGCATCCACTGTGTCACCGACCCCTTGGAGTTTTTCCCATGATTGACAGGAAATGAGGGTGGGGGTTGAGTCAATGGCGGGCCCCGCAGAAACGGCCCCTGGAATCCGGCCTCGTCCCCCTGGCCGGCTCTGTCCTGCCCTTGTTGCACATTTTTTTGGAGCAGCCAGCTCTTTTTTTTCGGGGGGGGGGGTTGCATTTTGGGTTTTCTGTGTGCCATAGGTTGCCAGCCACAGTATTTAGCGGGTGAGACTCCTGCTTGTTCATGGGAGGGCTTTGAGTTACCGGAGCAGTTTGCCAATGTGACAGCCAGTAGCTGCCTAATAAGGAGTGTGGGTGCCTCAGGGGACTGCAGTTACTGTCCAGCAGGGGGCGCTACCAATTAGTGGCTGGTCATACATCCGGACCCCCTGAAATGAGATGTCCCCCCCCCCCCCCCCCATTCCCAATAATGACTTGAACGTCACAATTAGGAGACAAAGTTAAATGTCTCCACCAGGTCCTGCTGTTTTACAAAACTTCACTGCCTGTGTTCTGAAGGTGTGACCACCCCCTCAGGCTCTTCTTGGGAAGGGGATGCTTTGCGCTGATGTGGGGGTGGGGAGGGGGGGGTGCTGGTTGACACTCGGGTGCGCTGGCCTCGTCCGGTCAGCTGACATTGAGTTTTGACCTTTTGACCTCGCCGTCTTTTCACTGCCATAAACTGCCACCTTCGTGTTGGACGAGCACGTGCTTGAAACGTTCATGCTGTTCTCCATTATTTTTGCCTGATATTCATTGTCATTCATCTGCATCAGGTCTTTGCCTTTCTTCTTTTCCTTATCATGATTGCCAAACTCCTAGGGTCTGTCTAGCAGATTGGGATAAATTTATTAATTAACAGATTGATTGGGGGAGGGGAAAATAAGCAGGAATCACTGTTCTTCCACTGACAGACAGATGTCTGGGAGATCCTCCCTGTAAACATGTGGTACTGCCTGGAATGTATTAGTTATTAATTGAGTTGCCACACCACGTGATATTTACATAAACCATAACTGCCCTTCACCGTGACGGCCGTCGCACTTGCAGCTAGCGACGACAAGCAGAGCGTCAGACACAAGCTGCTAGTGATGGCCGCTGGGATGTAAGCACACTGATGTACACGGGAACGCAGGTTTACAGTGGGAGTGGGGGGGTAGCGGTCAGATGCTGCCCTCGTCACCCCTCCCGGATATGCCGACTGTGGGCAAAATTTACTGCCGGAAATTCCCGACGGCGCTACCTGTTAAGGCGGAGATGTCGTGGCTCTGTCAGTGCTTGTAGGGGCGCTGGAACAGACCATTATTAAGATGGGCAGCAGGATTCCATGAGCAGGTGCATGTGCGTGTGTCAGCGGGTAGGTGGGAATAATCACCGGCGTGCCCACAGAGAAGGAAGCTCTCGAGTGTGAGACTCATGTCATCGACTGTGTCTTTGACTGTCTTCACCTGGTAATATGTTCAGGCTAGTTTAGTTAAATAAGGTTTTTTTTTTTTTGTTTTTTTTTTTTTTTTGTTTTTTTGTTTTGAAAACTTACTAGATAATGATGATTCAGTTTCAAAATTATTATTATTATTATTATTATTATTATTATTATTATTATTATGGCAATTTTTGTCATGTTTAACTAACTAAAGCTGCCAGTCCAGTATCAGTTTGTGTCAGTTGTCTGCCATGTCTGTTAGACAGACAAACCTTTGGTTTTTGTACGCTAACCTCTGTTAATAAAATGTTTATAAAGTTTATTTTCGCCAAAGATATGCAATTGCATTATATATGGTATTACCGAATAAAAAAAATTCTTGTTTTACCGCGGTTGTGTAAAAGACTGTTGTTTTATGCTGCTGAACTTTTAAAGGGGCATTAGTGTGTTTGTGATTGTATGTGCTGTGGGTTGATTACAGGTATTTTGTTCCTTTGATGTAACAAGGGTAGAGTAATGCATCATTTAAAATGGAAGTCTGAAGAAGCGTGGGAAGGAACCTTTTGTTTGTTGTTGAGCAACATTGCCACCTGCTGTGTGGAGGCCAGAATGTTGAAAACTGCAAACTGCCTTTTGAATCTTTTCTTCAGTGGCAAGAATTACTGGCTCTGGATGGTCACATGATGGGAGTCACCTCCCCCATACCCGCATTATGTGATTTACTTGTCTCTGTGTTTAATATGCAAAAGGGAGAGAAAACACTTTCCTTTTTTAAAGGCATAGTAATTGCTTATTTTACATTTTCGTGCAAGCAAACTGATTAGATGGAATCATATAGGTACAGATTAAAGGCACTGCAATTGGCTTTGCAGCCCCGATTTAGATGCCGTTCACCTGTAGGGGTTTGCTCTAAATCTGTTCCTGCTATTTTTATACCTTATTTCTTGCCTGCTGAGGGTGAGCCTCCAGCCAGCCAGCAAGTCCAGAAACAGCTCTGCTCTCTACTCTCCTGCGAATGGCCTTTAGTGGGTCTGATACCCAGGTCAGGCATCTGGCATCCCTACGTGGAGCCCCAGTGATATGGAAGTCAGACCCAGAGCTGTCTTAGCCGCCACGCTTGCACCCTCCTCCACTATTTGTCCAGCTTCAAAAAGGGGTCAGATTTGCAGGGCAGAGCGGCTGTACGAGCAGGCGTCAGTTTCCGCTGCCCTTAAACCTTGCAAAGGAAGCTACTCTCCTTCTTGATGCACAATAAGAGCTGAAAGAGGATGTTTTATTAATGTGCTGTGTTTTAAAGGCAGAGAGCCAGCAGAAGGCCCTTTCACAGGGAGGCATGAGACTTGGGGGGCAGCGTGCCCCAGGACTCTCTCCTGCTTTGTCTGACTTGGGCTCTTCTGAGTGTTCCCCTCACACAGAAGCCCCCCTTTAACATGCCACTGCTGCCTCCTTGTTTGTAAATTAATCAAGAGGACGACTCCAACACAAAGCGACACCCGGACAGAGGTTGCTTGGTAACGCCCCGAATCCGTTCTCCTGACCTCGATTGTTCAGTCGAATCCCCTGGCGTCTCATCTGCCTTGTCAGACAGCCGGGCCCCATTCTCCCTGGCGAACGCCTCAGTGCTGCTGGAAACCAGAACACCCCTTCCCCCCAAGCTCCCGCCGCCCTGGCAACAGCACCAAGCCAACAGTTGCTAAGCGACCAGACGGCGCAAGGGCCCCTGGCAGTGAGGTGGTTTGAGTTTGTCTGTGTGTATGCGTGTGTGTGTGAACATGGAAAGGGGAGACAATTTGTGTTTGTAAGAGAATATATAATGTGTGTGTGTGTGTGCTGATATGTGTGGGACAGACAGCATGTGTGTCTGCTAGCTGGAGAAATCATGGCTCTAACAATATACTGCTTTTTATGACTTAATTCCTAGGAACAATCAGTCAGGGAGCATCGATATAATTAGAGTACTAGACAGGATGATGTGTGAAATTACAATGAGCTCAGAGGATATATGATTGACTAGTGCTGGACCCACTATCCTATTTAAAATTCATATTTACCCCTGCAACTTTCTTATTCCTGCACTTCCTTGTGAAAATATAGCTGGTTGATAATTTTTTGTTTAATGCAAATGATTCCATATAATTTTAACTGAGTAGTATTGAAGTGTTTCCTTTTTTGGGGGACAAACACCATTTCACCTGAATCAGAAGATACAGGTGCCTGCCTTCAAATTCACTGACCTCTGTTCAATAAACATTTAACATTCTTTATATAGCAGTAGGGATACCAGTATGGTTTGAATTACGCAAGCCCGATGCTGATTTAGGGATAAGCAACTGAGAGATGTATGGAATCAGAAAACAATTATATGTAGTTTACTCATCCAAACACTGGAGGGCGACATAACATTAGCGTTTCACTATAAAATGACGTTTGAAGACTCGCCCCCGCGCTGGTTGTTTTGATGGGCTTTGGTGCGACTAACCGGAAGCGCCTGGATCCGGGCCGGATGCCGTATCGGCCCGGTGTCTCTTAACCCCAATCCGATCCGCTACGCCACCGGGCGCCTCTCCCCTCCGTGTCCACATGCGCTGTGTTTCGGCGCGGTCTCATTAGGCACCGCTTCGCTGCTGTTGACAGAAACTGGTTGCGGGTGACGGTATAATTTTTGCACACCGGTGACTCGGCTGGTGTGTTATCCTCCCCATCTGGCATCGGCGCTGCCTATTTCCATTCAGATCGCAGGCCGCCGTTCTCGATCAGGATGTCCGTATAATTAGCAAAATGCATCGGGCACGTCGGCTGCAGTGATCGCGCCTGACAGCGGTACCAGGGTGGGTAGTAGCTGGTTAGATAGCCGCTTGGGACAGATTCACCCTCATAGGGGTTCGGGCGCCTTTAGCCAGGGTGTTTCTGCTGACTGAGGAACCATGGCTTCCGACTTGCAAGCGAAATACAGCAAGTTGGCCCAGGAGTATTCAAAGGTAAGGAGATGCTGGGGGCTGTTAAACGGGATTGTATCCTCTGCTGGCACTGCTGGATTCACCCCGAGCCATGCGGTCTTCAAGCGGATTAGGGGTGGACAGTGATTAGGAGGCGAGGCGGTATTTATTCCTAATGAGAGCAGGCACGCCGAGCAAAATAAAAGCAAGAGATGGACATTTTGGAGTAAAGCTACTTTTTTTTGCTCGTAGGTTAAACAAGAAAATCGGCACATAATATCAGGTATTGATAGTGCATGTTCAGTGCATAAAGTGGACTTTTGCAGAACATGTAAAGTTCTGCAGACGTCTTCTGGTAGTTTAAGCCATATTGTTCAGTGTTCTTTGCCTATGAATTGCATTGCTATTTGTTGCTGTTTTGTACACTGTTGAAAAGCAGTAGCATTTAGATTTGTGTCATCTTAAATATTGGCTCTTTGAGCTCCCATTGAGCAAGATCTGGTTTGTTTATGCGGTTTACGTGTAGTCTATATTCTATATAAGGTCAAGTACCTTGTACTTTATGGCTACGAAAAGGGGCAGGCATTTGAGATCTATAACAGGAGTCCAGAGTCTGCAGCCCTGCTTCTGAGATTAATGTTCACTCGGTTATGAATCTGCTTTAGTCTCTGTAACTCCCGGAGGTGGGTGGGGGGGCGCGAGGGAGTTAATGAAAATGGGGGTTGCCACAAAATGCTTAAGTGGGCAAAACCTTTGAGTGCCCCCCCCCCCCCCCCCCCATGTCATGAGACAGTGGTTCTGGTCAACAGGCAGCAGTCACACCTGCTGTGCCAGGAAGATGAGGAATAGCAGCCTTCGTAAAGTTTCTGCATGTGTGTGAGCATTAACTTTTTTTCCTGCAGCTCCGTGCGCAGAACCAGGTCCTGAAGAAGGCAGTTGTGGATGAGCAAGCATCATCAGCCTCTCTTAAGGTACCAGACCGTCACCTTCACTCCGGTTGTTCTGCCTCCAGGGAAATTCTGCTGTTCTGAAAAGTATCCACTCCAGTACTTTCTGAACATCCATTAATGTATTTGCTGCCTCGAATGAAGGCCACGGTAAATCAAATTATGTCGGTATGGGTGTTTCCAGCTTTGCGCATCCAGAAATTGTGACTTAGGTAGACAGGAAGTCCCGCCCAGTGCAGTGTCGTCTGCAGTTCCTTGTCTTGATGGATATTAATGCCAGACATTAGTTCATTTTAATTGCACAGAATGAATTGCAAAAGCAAATGTGATTATGATTATTATTTTCACATGATTGAGAGCTGGGTGGAGAATGATGCAGGAAGCCTCGGCCCTGGATGACCAAACTCCTCACTAGTATTTGCTCTTCCCGCCTCCAGGAGCAGCTGAAGCAGAAGGACCAGAGTCTGCGCAAGCTGGAGCAGGAGATGGACAGCCTGAGCTTCCGAAACCAGCAGCTGGCCAAGCGTGTGGAGCTTCTCCAGGGAGAACTGGCTGCCAGCGAGTCTAAGGGCAAGAAGAGCCGGGTACGAGGGCCGGGGGTGTGGGGTGGCTGCGGGAGCGGGCGCGGGGGCAGACCTTCGGGGCGTGCCGGGTGAGGGAGTCTGAGGAATGATCCACGGCTTTCTCGTCCCGCTCCTGTCCGCACAGAGCAAAGGCGACTCGCCCTCTCAGCAGGGCCTGCAGGCCCAGAGTGTGTTTAACGAGGACCTGAAGAACAAGATACAGGAGAACGAGAGGCTGCACATCCAGGTGAGGGCCAGCAGCACAGTCACACTCCAGACTGAAGAAGAGGGATACATCCTGTACAGGTGTTGGGTGCTTGCATGCTTTTCAGTGGAATTGCACCCCGCCGCCCCTGTTCTACTGCCTCTGCCAGGAGGGAGCAAAAATCTGGACTGTCTGGCAGGGAGCTCGGAGGGAGCGGAAACATGGGCCGA
>JAODKE010000121.1:1230122-1270887 GCA_026779605.1 Mormyrus hasselquistii
ACACACACATTCACACACACACACACACACACACACACCATTCACTAGCAGACACACACACACACACTCACACCATTCACTCACACACACACACACACACACCATTCACTCACACACACACACACACACACACCATTCACTCACACACACACACACACACACACACACACACACACACACATACCATTCACTAGCAGACACACACATTCACACACCATTCACTCACACACCATTCACACACCATTCGCTCACACACACACCATTCACTCACACACGCACTCCAATTTGATACATGTTAAATAATCGTTGGTTCAATAAGAAAAAAAAAATTGTCATTATAATTTTTGCCATAATCAAGCAGCCCTACCCTGGGGGAACATGGCAAACAGAAAGATTGAGGTTTCTATATTTACAAGGCATCATGAACCAAACCTGGGTCTGAATTTGTTCCCCTCTCTGCCTCGTCTTCTCTGCCCTGACCCCAGTCACCATAGTGGCCTCTTGCTGTCATCTTTCGGTCCAGGGTTTTCTTTACAGGGTAATGCTTCCTAGTCCTCTCCAAACCATTACGGTAGCTGATGGGATCCCTGGGGCAGGTTGTGCTGCTGTTTGCTCTACCTCAGTGATTTTAGGACGGTACCCAAGGTCCTTTTAGGGAGAGTGGAAAGCTGAGCAGGTTGTGTGAGGCTGATCTGGGTGAAGCTGCCTGTTCCAGCACATAATGTGATTAGACAGCACAGACATGCTGCTATTGATCTGATCTCACACATGCATTCCAGCTATGAAATGAAAATCAGGAAAGTGTTAATTATCACTGTGTACAGTGACTGATATTTAAACTGCTGCACTTAGGTTTTCTTCCCCTCTGTGTGTTTGACAAGACAGTCCTTTCTGAAATTTAAGCCAATTTAACAGTTCCATAAACACTGTTATCTTAGAGGCTGTCGTTGGCCTGCATCGCTAAGCCTGTGTATGTGTGCTCAACGTCAACAGGCCAAAGTCCTTGTCTATATTACTTAATTTCACAAAATGATTTAATTTAGGATTTTAAACAGAGTGTTTTTGTAACTAAGGAAAAATGTAAGCGTTGGTATTGTAGAAGTTGCAGTTCCAGTGCTTGCCACTAGATGGAGATAGGAAATCGTGAATCAGGAAAAAGGGACCCTTAAGCACTGTTTGTAATGTGCTGAGTATCAAGTATCATTGAGGTCAGTCCTATAGAATTTTCCCTTCACTTGTAGATGTTGCATTTGCAAATGTAATACTATTAGCCTGGTGTTTTGCCATTGTTTCTGTAAGTTATCTTTCTTAGGCTATGAATAAATCCATAATTCAAAATGTACAAATTCACTGAGATCTCTTTTCTTTCGCGTGTCAACAGCAGTGCTGTCCTGTGTGGCGTATGCAGCCGGGCCCCTGTCCTGTGTGTTTGGTGCTGGCATCCCACAACCATGTGTTCCACCAACCATCCAAACTGGGTGACCTTTGAGGACGAGGAGGCTGCGCACTCTCCCTCCCAGAAGCCCCTACAATCTCCGACTGCCAGCGTGGGGCCAGTTCCCAGGCCCAATGGGCTCAGACTGATTCTACCTTCTCTGAGCGGCTCCTCCTGGGGTTCTCCCAGTCCACTGGACTCACCACAAATGCACTTTAGCTACGATGGCGGCTCCTGCGTGCCCAGCAACACCCCCTTGTGCACACCCGTAAGGGAGACGCCCGCCAGCTTTTCCTTCTTCCAATGTGCCCCCCCCGGAGATCAGAGTGCTGCCACAAGCTTCTCCAATGCGTCCACAGCCACTCTACACTCACCAGCCCCAGAGCAGCACACGCCTCAGTCCACAGGGAACTCGTCCGAGGGGTGGAACCCATTTCCGGCATCCCGGGATGACCGGGACCACTTCAGCCCATTCTGGAGCGAGGGGAATGCCGAGTCTGGGGGCTCCTCCTCAGACTCAGACTCGGGGTCCAGCCTGCCCCGCTTCTTTATCAGGACCAAGGATGGTTACGGGCCCCCACCGGACCACATACAGAACTCCTACTCCTACATCTGCCAAAAGCTCGAGCGATTACGTGCCGAAGGTGAGGATGGTAAGGAAGGAGGCAGAGAGGGAGATGAGGGAGAACGTGTGGAGAGACTAAGAGCCGAGGAGGTGGAGGGAAATCCCAGCTTTGTCCCGCAGGGACTGTTTCGCAACCAGCAGAGACACGGCTGGCCCATGATGCTCCGCATCCCTGAGCGGAAAAACCGCATGTCCTCCCGGCAGTGGGGGCCCATCTATCTACGGCTGCTGCCTGGGGGGGTGCTGCAAATGTACTATGAGAAAGGTCTGGAGAAGCCCTTCAAGGAGCTCCAGCTACACTCCCACTGCCAGCTATCCCTCCCCAAGCTGGAGGGCTACCACGAGCCACGTAAGATCTACACAGTGAAGCTGGAACACATGTGCTACACTGAGCGCCGGCGCTACCACCCCCGGCCGGAAGTGACACATGAGGCAGAGGCGGAGCAACTGCTGAAGTTCGGCACCACCGAGCACGGGGACATGGAGGACCTGGTGGCGTCTGTGGAGGAGGAGCTGATGAAGTTGCCCGCGGTTGCCCAGACACGTCGGCACTACGAGGAGCAGGAGATGTCGCTGAGGATCGTCGACCACCTCTGGGTGAGGCTGGACAAGGACGGGAACCTGCTAGAGCGGATGGCCGTCAGCCACATCTACTGCCTTGCCTTCCTGAATGGGGCTGGAGAATGTTTCATGGCGCTAAATGACCAACAACTGCTTCACAGGAACCCTGAGTATGGCTCGGAGAAGGAGGGTGAGGAGGAAGGCTCGTGGATGGAGATCACAGACTGCTACTTCCATGCCTGTGTCAACAAAGCTGAGTTCCAGAAGTCCCGGCTGGTGAAGTTCTCACCACCGGATGCCTGCAGCGTGGAGCTAATGCGATATAAGACTGTGTCTATTGGTTCTGGAGAGCCGCCCTTCTCTGTCAAGGCTGTGGTCACTGTGCAAGGCGCCTACGTGGAACTCCAGGCCTTCCTCACCATGACGCCCTCCTTCATCTCCTCATCCGGGAGCAACCTCGATTTGTCACTGCCTTGCGAGAATGTTCTGCTCCGGGTCCCGGTGCCAGAAGATTGGGTGAAGGTGTCCCGCACGGTTGCCCTACTGCGGCAGAAGTACCTGAAGGCCCGAATGAACCGCAACGCTTGCCTGGGATCCATCAATGCCGCAGACACCCAGCCCGTCATGCAGGTGTCCGTGGGCACCGTCAAGTACGAGAACGTGTACCGTGCCATCGTGTGGAGAATCGATAGGTTACCCGCGAAGAACACCGGTAAGTGCATCTCCGTAACCACAGCAAATACCTGTCCACTTTCTACCTGCACGTGAGATGCTCCTCAATTGCCACAGGCTAACACGTAGCCCCAGGACTGAATCTGCCTTTTACAAAAAACTCCCTTCTCCCCTTTCACCATATTGAACTACTTTGCTAATGATTTATTCACAGCTAATTTCAATCTCAACTTTTTTTGTACCTGAATGTATTAATCGAGCAGTTACCTCTCTTAAGGGACCTACAGGCTTTGTCTCTTGAAGGTACTACCAAGGTCCTCCTGGGATTTGGACCACGAAGACTTAGGTTATGAACTTTTATACTCAATCTGTATGTTCTACACTCTCCAGCAATGGACCAGCCACACTCCTTCTCCTGCAAGCTCGAGCTGGGTTCGGATCAGGAGATCCCAAACGACTGGTACCCGTTCGTCACCGTGGAGTTCGAGTTGGCAGACACCGTGGTGTCCCGCACAAGGGTGAAGTCGCTTGGCGCGGAGAGCGACATCCAGCCCCAGAAGCACATAGGGACGAAGGCGTATTACCACTGTCAGGTAAAAACAGGGTTTCATGGATGCCATCTGCATGCAGCTACACATTCGAAAACCCAATAAAAATAAAAACAGAGAGCGACAGACCCGAAAGGTCAGCTGCACCCACTCTAGTTCTAAATTACATTGTTATGCCGCACGCCTGGATCGAGTGACACAGCACAGAGTTTTCCCAGCTATACGTTGTCATCTGTAAACGGGTACACAACCCAGCACTCAGGCTCAGAAGGAGGCCCCTGACAGCGACGCACCTGCGGGTTTCTAAATTCTCTTGTCTGCCTTTCAGGTGGAGATTGAAAGGAAGTGGATAGAGACAGAATCTCAGAGGCAATCTGACTGCACAACACAGTGATCTTCCTCAACATCCCGAAAAATAAAAGAACACTTTCCCCTCCTTAAGAAATGCACCCTGGACACCTTGCTGAATATTCTTTGCACCAAACAAAGACGGAAAAAAGAATTTGTCAGAAGAGAATGTATTTGGAAGAGACCATATGAATTTCTGAACTGATGTGCTCGTGTACGTTCAGCATACTGTGTGCTATTTAATTTGTGTCACATTTACATTCCAATATATCCCTTTTTTTGTTGTTTTTATAACAGTTTAGTTAAAGTAGAGTGACAACTCAGCTCTCTGAGTTGTGTGATCTGATAAAACTGGGAATCAAGAGCACCTGACCATACTGCACTTTCTCCCACTGGGGGCAAAAACAAAGGTGCTGCCCTTTTGTAGGACAGAGAAAATGTCCCCTTTTTAGCAAAATGATGATATACTCACAGCAGCATTTTGTCTCTTGCCAGGAATAATGCACACAACCAGGCTTCCTCCAAAACTGCAATAAATTGCACTCATATATTGTATTGGTACTAGTTTAAGTTTAATGGCCTGATTGGAATTTTAAAGTATGTATAGTGTAATGGCACTGGATTCGGGCTATGAGGATGTGGATTTGAGTCTTTGGTAAGAATACTGCTGTTTCTTGAGTTCATTTCAAAACTCAAGTGAAAAAAGATATATGAATGATTTAGGAATGTATAAAGAAAATATCTATGAGCTGCATCAGTAAATAGTGAAGCGGAAAGAACCGGAAATATGTAACAATTTAAAAGCAGTTGTGGACGCAGTGCCCTCAAGTTAAAAAGTCAATCGTACGTATTTGATGCCTTAGATTCAGTCATCTAACTGTTGTAGGTGAGTGAACCTAACCTGACTTGTAGTAGTAACTGCGACGGGGCTCTGGTCCTTCTTTCTACACAAGGCATAGTTACTAAGCTATTACAAAGGCACGACGAAGGCGCGTGTGCTTTAACATCCGCTCTGCATTCACCGTATCACGGGTGCATTAATAATTTTGGCATGCACGACAAATAACCAGCTCCGCCGTTAATTTGGGATAGAGAGAACCGTAGCACAAGGTAGCGAAAGGAGCACTACCCAAGCTGAAAACAGCGGGGTTTTGTATTGCCGAAATACTGCAATAAAACAAAATACCGATTTACTATGAAACGTATCGGAGTTACTGACGTACAAAGCCGAGAAGACATGTAGTTGCTTCATATGAATGAAACGATACAATAAATTAATGGATGACAATATTTCACCCTAGCTCCACAAATAACACCATCATACGTCGCAATGGCATTTAAATTATTCCGAAACGTCAGGTTAAAGGGACAATACAATAAACTAAGCCTCGTCATTTAGACATATACTCTGATTATCCTGAAAACAGACAAAGCTGCCGCTCGTCATATAAATTAAGCCCATTAAGTCACTGTGTCTTAGTGGCGTTTTACTCTTAGACGGAGCGAGAGTAGACAACATGTAAAATAACTGATTTCGTGAGAGATGTAAGGTTTTAAAGAAATAGTGACGGGTCGTAATAATTACAATGCTGTCAAACTCCAACACAGTTGTAAGTACCTAAGTACCTACATAAAGCGGCTAAATCTGGTGACATTTGTAACCCGCTTTATTAATCAACCCGGTGAAGTATGGTAACCGATATTTATCAGCAACTGTTAGGTTACAAAACACAAATGGGTATTTCTTAGATCAAAAAGCTGAACAGCTATTATTATCAATCAGTTCGGTTCCCGCTTCCCAATTAGCAAGTTTTCTAGCTAACGGATGTGTATTCACCGTAAAGAGGGGTTCCTAGGAGGCTTAGACACAGTCCGTAAAACATTTTAAAAGCTGCCAGTTTATTGAATTATTTTGGTTATTAATTATGTTGAGCTTATGGTCTGATGAATTTCGCTTTTTGCACGGTAATATCAATGTACCAGTGAGTCACAATTTATCAGCTTAAATTTGTGATAAGCGCATCGGTGCGTACATCTTTGTGTAATAAGAGCGCCTAACTAACGCGCATGGAAACGTGTTTAGACAGCGTGATTGTATAGTGTTATGAACCACAATAAAACATGGCGTTGTTCACCCTCTCCGTTTTTTTGCAACGCGCCCTCTTCCAGTCCAAACTATACATGTCAGTCATTGACGATGTCATAGACAGCGTCAAGGAGCTGTTTCAGGACGAAGGGATCGAGGATCGGGTGCTTGAGGACCTTAGGCAGGTGAGACCCCTCTGTGCCATTTCTCGAGAAGATTAAACGGACGCAATACGCCAAGTTTAAGGGTATCTCGCTGTTGTATCTAGTTCAGCGTTTCCCAATCCGGTGTTCGGGGACCCACTGACGGTCCGTGTTCTTGCTCCCTCCGAGTTCCTTGGCAGACTGTACAAATTTTTGCTCCCTCCTAGCTCCGTACCGGGGGGAGCAAGAACGTGGACTGCTGTGGGTCCCCGAGGACCGGATTGGATAACACTGACCTAGTTGAATTCAATTACAGGGTAATTCAATATATATGCAATGACGGAGTTAGAAATGAATGCAGGTAGGCCGGATTATGCTCTGTCAATCACTGCCCGAAAACCCAGGCAGCAACCAATGAGATGTGGCTTAAGTTGGTGGCTGACTGACAGCGTATAATGTTGTATTATTATTTGTGCCACCCGTTCTTATACAGTTTATTATAATAAAACTTGTCAGATGTTGGGGAAAAAACAGGTGGCTCTGAGAGACTAGAAGATCGTCTACTCCGTGCTGTGATTTGTTTCCTTTGTGTAGCTGTGGGAGTCTAAGGTCATGCAGTCAAAAGCAGTGGAAGGTTTTATGAAAGGTCCCATCAACCCAAACAACTTTGTGCTACAGCTTCCTGCAAATTATGCTCAGACCCTCCATAAACCCACAGGTCAGCCAGATGTCTAAAGTCATTTCCAGATAATTTACTACATCCCTGTATTAATTGTAGTCTCACAACATGTCCTTCATAAGACTTGTCTATTATAAGAAATTCCCAGCATAATCTTACCCTTGGTATTGGGTAGATTTAGTTAATTATTTTAAATTCCTGCAAAGACAAAGTTGATGCTGTCCTGTCTGTTTTATCTAGCCTCAATCGTCATTCCTGCCGGTCAGACTCTTCCGAATTTCGCCACCAAAGCAGTAAGTAATTCTCATGACTAGTTAAATGAGTCAAAGCCAGGCCAGGAAAGCGGAAGGTGAAGTATGGTTTTTGGATTCGTCTGTTGCAGCATGTGGCACATTAGCAGCTAGCGCCTCCTCGGAGACCAAGCAGATAGCCCTGACACTGAAGGGTGTAACATATTTGAAAATCGAGTTGTTAGCCTTATTGCCAGGGAGCATCTCAGAACACGCACTTTGCTTCCAGGCTGCGCTGTGTCAAATGGAGAAGGATTTTTATAGGTGGCTATTTTCCTATTCCGGCTCATTGATGTATTACACTGTAAGCAAATATACATGCAGTGTAGTTATGCTTAGATATGTGAAAAACTGTGACAGACATTTTCCAAAATGTTCCAATGAGTTGTATCAGATATCGTGTGTGTGTGTGTGTGTGTGTGTGTGTGTGTGTATGTATGTGTGTGTGTATGTATATGTATGTATGTGTGTGTATGTGTGTGTGTGTGTGTGTATGTATGTATGTATGTATGTATGTATGTGTGTGTGTGTGTATGTATATGTGTGTGTATATATATATATATATATATATATAATATAAAATTAAATTGGCAAGGATGCCTGAGAATTAAATAATAAAATCCCTTTGTATTATATGCAGTTTGGTTCACACTTATTTGGGTGTGTTTATTTTTAGGTGCCTATGTAAATGTCTTATTTTATCACAGAATGCGTATGTCTGATGCGGAGCGAGGAGGCGGACAATCATCACTTGCTAAGTGTCTGAAATAGTCTGCCAGGGTCTGTTTTGATGGGGGACACGCCAGGTCATAGTGACACGTGTCACTATGCACAGAGCAATCTTAACATGGGAACAGAGAAAATAATTTAAGAACAAGAATAGTGCCAAGGGTTTGGCTTCCCAAAATCGTTAGTTTAATTTTTCAGGGTAATACATATCACCCCTTCAAAGTTATAAGTAACAAACTGTCGATTGTATTCCTTTTGTTCTATGAGACGTAAACATTTCTAATTTTGTTTTCACATGCGGCTTGGTCATAATGTTCTCCGTTCTTTTAGTCATTCTCTCACATTAGCTTACAAGCATAAATCCACTCTTTACCAGTAATATGCTGTTATTGTTAAAATATAACTTGAGGTTCCATGTCATCATGACTCTAGTTAATCAGGGGTGAGTTTTTTTTCTGGTTATATCTGAAATAATGGAATCCTTGTGTATTTTGCCACCTGTTCAGTACAGCGTGACCTAACTGCGCTAGCACAGAATAGGTCTGCAGGAGGCGGTAAACTGTGCGTCTAAAGTACCCATTCTTCTCACTCTGTCAGAACGGTTCTGGTGCACTCGCGACATTTTCTCTCCCTCCCGGAGTGAGCTACCCCGTGCAGATCCCAGCTGGAGTCACTCTGCAGACCTCGTCAGGTGAGGGGATGTGCAGAGAGACGCAGACGGACACCTTGCCCTGAGACGAGTGGCGGGTTTGGTGCCCGTCGCTCTCCCGTCACGATATTACCTCGAGAGTAGGCAGTCTGCATCAAGCTCATTATTTCACACCCTCTCTTTGGATGCTACTTTGGGGTGAAAGTCTGGCCACTCAATTTGTCTCAAATTGCCAGTAATTGTCAGACCCTTGTGATTATGCTTTTTTTTTTTTCCACGCTTCCCCCTGAAGTATCACACTTGAGCACCAGTGGATGGTAATTAAGACTTCTGAAACAATCAGCAACTAAATAGAATCTGCTCAAAACTGCATTTAAAACATTTTCTTCCTTCTGTTTTTACACTGTCTCTTGCAATCAGCTTATTCCTACTCTGTGATTATTTTAGACCAGATCATACTAGAATCTTGCCATTGCAGTCTGTTATTTGCCATGATTGCACTGTGCTCTAAATCCGACAAGCTTTACTTTAAAGATCTACGACTTGCCCTGGCTAAGCGATGTTTTTTTTTTTTTTTTTTTATAAATAGTTTTAAATCTTCCAATACATCGCATGGTTTCAGAGAGTCTTGTGTAATTGATTACAAGCTCTTCAGAGAATGAGAGATACCACTGATCTCCGAGTGAGATTCTTGCATCTGCATGCAAGAAAGACTGAAAATCAGCGTACCGTCAAGATTTTACATGATTTGTTATAGAATTAAACTCAGTGTTTTATATGCAGGAAAAAATACTTTGCTTCTTGTTTTTGATTAACAGACCTTGCTGCCTGGGAGGCTCTAGTTTTCCTGTGATTGTGTAATGGATTAGCACTGGTTGATTTGGCTTTTGATAATGATGAAAATCTGGCTTCAGACACTACAGTAGGGGGCGCTGTTGTGCATTGTAAATGACTCGCTGATTTAACATTTGGGAGAAATACTTGGAAAAACCAGAGAGAAGAGTTTATGTTGCATGAAACCCTCACCAACATGACAGACTGACTGTCTGACACCAGGCCACCTGTACAAGGTCAACGTTCCGGTGATGGTGACTCAGGCCCCAGCCGGCAACCGTATCCTCCCGCAGCCCATCCAACACGTCTTGGAGCAGAGAGAGCCTGTGGCTACCCAGGGTGCCGTGGCCAATGTCGCCCCCACTACTGTCCTGCAGACGATCCCTCCGCCGGCAGCTGACACTTATGCCCCTGCTGCCCCCAGCACGACCCTCCTCCACCCGTCCGAGCCACAGCCCCTCCCCCACCAACCGCACCTCTTCCTTGGCCAGGGTGGTGTGGGGCAGCCCCCGCTGACTCTGCCTGCTGTGCCCCAGCCCCCACTGCAGCCTCCCCCTCCCCCGGTCACTCCAGACAGCCCCGGGGACGATGAGTTCACGCTGGATGGAATCGAGTTCAGCCCTCAGCCTCTTGACATGAGCCTGCCATCACCCTTCACTGCTCAGCTGTCCTCGGGGCAGACATGCGAAGGGCAGCTCGGAGCTGGACGGGATGAAGTGGGCCAAGAAGGGGGGGGCTCCTTGCCTGTAAATGCTGGAGAGGCAAAAGCTAAGCTTGTGGAGCCTGCCAAGGTAACTTCCCCCCCCCCCCCCACACACACACACACACATTCTCCATCAGCTACCCTGAATGTGACATTGCTAGCTACCTTAGGTTGTTAATACCTGTACTGGTACCAGTATGATTTTCTAGGGAATGATGTAGACAGTCTGTCCTAGTTAGAATCAGCTGGTAAGATCAGCTGCTGCCCTGCCTTGTCATCCGGGAAGGGCCTCACCTTCTGCTGTCCTTGTGAAGGTTGTTGAAGCTCATTCGTAATATATGCATTCATAAGCACCGGTTCTGAAGTCCCCCTATGTGGCTCCATAAACCTTTTGTACTTGTCTGTCTGAAGCATGTACAGAATATTAACTTAAAGAGGGTATTTTTCCATTTCCCCCTATTAGCTGGAGATGGACTTAATGAGGGACTTCAACTACAACGACCTGGAGGCCCTGCAGCAACTGGATGGGGCTTGTGACAGCACCTCGGAGGAGGAGGAGGTGGAAGGGGAGGGGGGCGCCGGGGCCGACGAAGATGAGTTTCTGGGCATGATCAACGCAGAGGCGCTCAAGGCCCTGCAAGAGGCCGAGGGCAGCAGTGAGGACGACGGCTCCAGCAGCGACAGCGACGCCTTGGACGATGCTGTGGAGGAAGTGGAGGAGGTGAGCGTGTGGTGGGGGAGGCGTGAAGAATCTCCATGATTCCATACCCCCCCCCAGATGATCAGTGATTTCCCACAGCCCCACTTCTGTATCCCAGCAGTTAGAAGCAGGTCATATCTTTCATCTTCAGCCTTGCAAGGCATCCATAAAATGTACGTGACAGTATTTAGCAATGCTATGATGAAATACACTCTGTGGCTGTACCGGTGTGGAACAGCAGGGCGGCGAGCCTGAGACTCGTGATGGCCTGTCTGCCGTGATGCTGCTGAAGGTGGGGCTGTTGTATCGTTTTTAAAGTACCCAAAGTCCTCTCTCCCCCTCTCACACAGACGTTTTGTGTCCGTTGTCCTAACGACGTTAAACCTGTATACCAGCACAAACGCACTACCGTGACTTAATGAAACATTCTAGCAAGCCGTTTGAAGTTTGAAGGCCATCTTGAGTGCCTTTGAAGTGCTTTGATGGTCTCACGAAGCTGGGCATTATCAGGCAGGGCCCTCAGAGGGTGGGTGGTCAGATGGGCCTGGTGTAGGTGTGGTCCTCTTCCTTTGAGGGTTAACTTAAAATTTCACTTCGTAAATAGAGAACCAACCACAAGTATTCTATCTGTACTGTGGGTCACTGCCAGTTTATTTACAGAAGATTAACTCCTACTTCTGTCAGAATGTTGTCCCTACTTGGATAGTGACCTCTCTTCAGTGTCTATTGAAAGGAGTTTTTAAAAATGAATTTTAATTCTATGCTTCTTAAGACCCGCATTTCTATTCCATGAGCAATGTGTTATGACTGTTTAAAGTCTATTAAACTTTTATTAGTAAGCCTTGATCTTGAGCTGTGTTGAGTTGACCTCCCTGTTTCCTAGATTCCTTCCGGTACGGTGGGGTTTGTGTCCTCCTCGGGGGAGACGTGTTTGTTGTTATTGCGATGCTCTCATTCACGCAGGACCCCCTTAACTCGGGTGACGATGTGAGCGAGCAGGATGTTCCGGATCTCTTCGACACCGACAATGTTGTTGTGTGTCAGTATGACAAGGTAGGGGTCGCTGCTTGTGAGAGCGTGATGTTTTGCATTGTAAGATTCCAATGGTCCTCTGCTGGCACGCCTGGTGCAAATATGCACGGATGTACTTTGGATCTCGTGCTCTTCTTAGGGTATGTTTGCAGACTATCTGGCAATCCCCACGGAAGGTTTTCAGAAGCATCCCTTTATATCAATGAAACCCTTGTGCAAATTAATTGAAGCAAGTTGTCACGACTATATGCAGACAGAATGACTGCAGTCAAGATGGACATCAGTCGCATTAATTTGTACTTATCACTTTGGCTCTGGATTTTAGACCAGGTGAATAATTGATAAAAAATTGTGTGGGAATAACCCAGGATGGGGCAGTAGGCCACTGCAGGGCACGTACACCATTTATGCCTATCTCAGTATGTTTTTGGACTCTGGAGGGAAACCAGAGAAAGTAGGGGAAACCTCACGACGACATGGCAAGGCATCCGAACCCAAGACATTCACTTGAAACGTATAGGGATGTCTGAAGCACAGTCATACCACCCAAGCAGGCCTGCCAGTCTGTGGGCACAGTGCCTCTTCTCTATCCACTCAGCATACTCTCTGCCCTGTTGGCTGTGCAAACCAACAGGTCCCAGGCCACTGCATGCATGTCGTATGACAGCTTGTTTCAATTAATTTGCATAAGTATGGTTTAGGTGATTTGGTAAGTAGCAAGGAGTGATGGTCAACCATTTTAGGGCAGCTTCCATTCTAAGTTGTACATCCTTTAGTGATTTTGAAGTGTATTACCCCAGAGATTTGAAAGCTAATTCTTATGTGCGTAGATGGTTTTCTTTATGGTCACCAGAGGAGCACCATAAAGACGTACACGCACCAATGAAATCACCTGGAAGATGCTTGTAAGCATGTGCGGCCCAGGCTCTGCATGTGAAGGTCTCCACGGAAACCTCACTCTGCCTCTTTTTCAGATCCATCGCAGCAAGAACAGGTGGAAGTTCTACCTGAAGGATGGGGTGATGTGTTTTGGGGGAAAAGATTACGTTTTCTCCAAAGCGGTAGGAGAGGCTGAGTGGTGAAGACAGAGAAAAAATGACGGCTGAGCTGCATTTGAAGAAAGGCAATGCCTCAGATGCCATGTGAAAATATTTAATGGTTAGAGAGTGAAATGTGTAGGAATTATACCATTAAAGGTGGTAAACTAAAAAAAAAGGACAGCTTTTGTATAATTAGGTTTTGCAGTGAAATTTCTGTTCTCTGTAAAGTTTGAAAATGTAGGTAAATTCTTTGGCATTAGGCTGCCAGATTTCGGTTTGTGATCATTTTGAGCTCTTGCACAAAATGTGTGCGGTGATGGCTGACAGGGTGGCTTAGATCTGAAACTGCACTGTATAGGATCGTTTCAGGATTGGCTGTCAGCATTTTCAAGTGTCTGTTTCAATGGTTTTTGTGCAAAAAATAACATTGACAAACACAGCTTGCTTCCTACGGTTTTGTTCTAAATTAAGCTCTGAGATGTTTGAAAATGGGGATCTTTTTCCTGATGCCTGACTGAAAGCTTTTGCTTGGTAAATATTTCACCTTCATCATCGCCATTGTATCTTTGGAAATGGCTGTTCATGTATTTACATGTGCTCCCAAACCATGTTTCTGTGTCTCTTGTGACCGTGAGATGCTGCTTGTACAGACAGGATCCATTCCCTTTACCTGTTAATGGTACACTGTGGGAGGCTAATTCTACTGTTAACACTTGTGGGGGGGTGGGGATAGGCTTTGAATCGAATGCCAGAGATCCAACCCCAGTCAATGATACGGAGAGTGCACTCAGTCTGTCAGGATGGGGGGTGTCTCCCAGAGTGCCGGTCTGCCCTACATGGAGTGCCAATTGACGCTGCGTGACGCCAGTGTGAATCTACACGCCTGACTCTCCAGTTTCAATTCTCACTGTCTTCGAGGGCTGGGGCTCAGTGGCATGGTGCCGGGTCAAGGGCTCCCTGTGTTCTCTGGTAATTGGTGAAAAGCAGCCACCCGCCCTCCGCCGGGGTGCCCACCGTACGTGTTCACCGAGATGTCCCAATTGGACCATCACCGAAGGAACACTGAACCACAAACTCATTATGTGAAGGGAACACAATTCTGGCTGCTCGCCATCTTGGAACAATCAGGATCCTGACATGAATGGAACAGTGGGGGGGAAGGAATAAGTAAGGAGGGAGGGGGAGAGAGAGAATGATCAAAGTAGTGAAGATACAGTAGATGAGAAGGTTAAAAGGTGAACTTGCATCAATAATCCTTTGCTTGTGAGGACTGTGGTATTTTTCTGCTTTTTTATTATAAAAATATTGGACGGAATGTACATTAAGGAAGTGAGCACCATGGAAATGCCAGTCTCAGTCTATATCCTTCTGCTGTCACTTGGGTCCTCGCTTGAGGAACCAGCCGTGCATCTTGATGTGATCGACGTAGAATGGCACTGAGCCAGGTTTCTGTGGGGCTGCTGCTGCTGCCTTGGGGCCCCTGTGCGGACAGTGGCTCTGAGTCCTGGAGCCATCAGTCCAGGTGTGACAGCGGCCCCAGCGAGCAGCCAGCAGCCGGACGTCCCGCCGGAAGGCCCTGGTGAAAATGGTGTAGAGGAAGGGGTTGCAGAGTGAGTTGAGGGGGTAGAAGAGCACAAGGAGGACTTTGGCATGCGACACAGTGATGAGTGGAGTGCGTAGGGCGGCAGAGATGGCGAAGAAGGAGATGGGCGCCATGCAGAGGAAGTCGGTGAAGACCAGCACGGCCATGCGTTTGGCGATCTTGGCGTCGGCGTGGCAGGCGGCGCGCCGTGGCCGCCGGACCATCAGGTAGATGCGACTGTAGCAGGTGCAGACCACCAGGAAGGCAGCCACGTTGAGGAGCAGCACCGTAATCACGTAGCCCTGGGCGGCCGTCGTCTCGATGTCCATGGGCAGGCAGATGCTGACCTTGGTGTAGCTGCTGACGCCTAGCAGTGGGAGCAGTGCGGCCAGCAGAGAGAAGGCCCAGCCGCCCGCCATTGTGGCCACCACATGCCGTAGCCTCAGCCTCCGCTTCAGCTGCATGGCGTAGTTGATGGTGTGCCAACGCTCTAAGGTGATCGTCGTCAGCGTGTAGACGGACAGCTCGCTGGCGAATACTGTGAGAAAGCCGGCCACGCCGCAGCCCGGCCCCGTCTGCCATTGGGTGGCGTGATTGTAGTACTCGCGCTGGGATTGGTGGTCAGCCGTGGCGATGAGCAGAAGGTAAATGCCCATGCAGAGGTCTGCGAAGGCCAGGTTGCACATGAGGAAGCGGGAGACGGTGAGCTTGCGGTGGCTGGCCAGTAGGACCCCCAGCACCGTCAGGTTCCCTGCAATCGCAAGCATGGTGATGGCCCACGTGGCCATACGCAGAAAGGCAAATCCTAGAAGGTCCTCGCAGGGGTTGAAGGCGTCTGGTTCTGGGGTACACTTCATAGTGGTACCAATGCCTAGCACGAGGTCTGAATACTGAAATTCCACATCGTCGGGGTCGGCGTCAAGATTGCTGTCGCCCCCCATGAATACCGGAATGCTGTCAGAGGGGTAGCTACAGAAGTTGGAAAGAAAATTAGAAAATTGCACAATCGTTCACATAAAATCCTCTTGCTAATACAACCGTGGCCAAAAGTTTAGTGAATGACACAAATAGTGATTTTCACAAAGTCTGCTGCCTCTGTTTTCATGATGGCAATTTGCATATACCGCAGAATGTTAGGAAGAGTGATCAGATGAATTGTAATTAATTGCAAAGTCCCTCTTTGCCATAAAAATTTCAGAAAAAAACACATTTCCGCTGCATTTCAACCCTGACACAAAAGGACCTGCTGACATTTCAGTGATTGTCTCAGTAACACAGGTGAAAGTGTGAGAGTTAGAATAGCACACTGGATGCTTTAAAAGGAGGGTGGTACTTGAAATCATTGTTCTTCCTCTGTTAACCATGGTTGCCTGCAAGGAAACATGTGCAGTCATCATTATTTTGCACAAAAAGGGCTTCACAGGCAAGGATATTGCTGCTAGTAAGATTGGACCTAAATCAACCATTTATTGTCCTCAAGAACTTCAAGGAGAGAGGTTCAATTGTTGTGAAGAAGGCTTCAGGGCACCCAGGAAAGTCTAGCAAGTGCCAGGAACATCTCCTAAAGGTGATTCTGCTGCAGGGTTGGGGCACCACCAGTGCAGAGGTTGCTCAGAAATGCCAGCAAGCAGGTGTGAGTGCATCTGCACGCACAGTGAGGTGAAGATTTTTGGAAGACGGCTTGGTGTCAAGAAGGGCAGCAAAGAAGCCACGTCTATCCAAGAAAAACATTAGGGACAGACTGATATTCTGCAAAAGGTACAGAGATTGGACTGCTGAGGTAAAGTAACTTTCCAATCGTTTGGGGCATCCGGAAAAAAGATTGTCTGGAGAAGCAAAGGTGAGCGCTACCATGAGTCCTGTGTCATGCCAACAGTAAAGCATCCTGAGACCATTCATGTGTGGGGTTGCTTCTCAGCCAAGGGAGTTGGCTCACTCAATGTTGCCTAAGAATACAGCCATGAATAAAGAATGGTACCAAAACGTCAACTTCTCCCAATCTTTTAAGAAGAGTTTGGTGATGAACAATGCCTTATCCAGCATGACGCAGCACCGTGCCATAGGCAAAAGTGATAACTAAGTGGCTTGGGGAACAAAACATAGACATTTTGGGTCCATGGCCAGGAAACTCCCAAGACCTTAATCCCATTGAGAACTTGTGGTCAATCTACAAGAGGCTGGTGGACAAAGAAAAACCCACAAATTCTGACAAACTCCAAACATTGATTATGCAAGAATGGGCTGCCATCAGTCAGGATTTGGCCCTGAAGTTAACAGCATGCCAGGGTGACCTTCAGGGGTCAAATAATGACTCTTTGCATAAATGTAATTGTCAATAAAAGCCTTTGACACTTATGAAATGCATGTAATCATACTTTAGTATACCATAGAAACATTTAACGAAAAGATCTACAAACACGGAAGCAGCAAACTTTGGGAAAATCAATTCTTGTGTCTGAAAACCTTTGGCCACGACTATACACTCAGGCAAGCAATTGCAAAAATTAACACTTAGAAATAATGTTACTAAGTATGTGTTACTAAGTAAAGCATTGGCTACAGTTTGGAGGTGTCTTTGAATACAGGTTCTTGCCTCAACTGGCAGAGTTTTATAATGAAAAGCTGACTGTCGTGACGTGTGTTGGGCAGGGTGAAGGCTGGGTTATCCCAGCAGAGTGTTGTGCAGTGCCGTGCTGCCCGGGGAAGCCTTCTGAGCTCCTCCAAGGTCTCCCTTGCAGGTTTCTCCTGAAGTTTGAAAACATGACTCTGTGAAGAAGATAGTCTTACATGACTCCCTGCAGGCTGTTGCTGCTAAACGGGATGGCCAGCTTCCCAAACTCCCGCAGGAAAGCGTTGTCTCTACAAAAAAGAGGTTGAGAGATATTGGAGAGAGAAGTCATGTGAGCGGCAGCCAGGACTCCTCAGACACCCCTGTGGTACCTGTGATGTCGTTTCCAGGTGTGGAAGGCGCAGCAATGGCTGGGGTATGTGAGCTGGGCCTCTTGCAGATTGGCCAGGCTCTCCAGGGGTGGTAGGGTCTTCAAGGCGGGGGTCGAGCGAGCAGCCAGCACCCTCACCTCCAGCAACCCATGGGCCGGGAGCATGCGAAGAGGTGTGGAGGACACATCCCTGAGGGGCAAGCATGCGATGGGGGCATTGACATGGTTTAACTGTGTTTACTAATCCCTCTTTTGTCGCTTGCTTTTATTTCATGAAAGAGATGTTTTAATCCTACCATAAACCATAAACGTCAAGGCAGTTTAACATCAATCATGCTGCATCATGCCTAATGTATTGCTCTGGAATGTCACTGTCACCTCTAAATACAGGAAACTCCGTGCTTATATTGATTTTTAACAAGTAGATGTATCCATTCAAAGTCTCTTCCTGTGCTTTATTGGGTGTATTTAACATCTAAAACATCAAATAGGGATATAGTCCGGAAAAGATGTTTTTAATTAGAGGTCATGAAACTGAAAAAGTCTTTGATACACTTCATTAACTTGTAATGGATCGACCAGAGGGTGTAATTAGATACCTTTGGGGTGGAGGGTTAATCCTTATTAAAACAAATCAGATTATATTCGGTCTCTACAGTGTGTATATATGATACTGACCACTCTGGCTTTTTTTCCAGCAAAAAAGACTACTTTGATGTTTCAAAAGCTGTGGTGAGGTTTTAATTTCTTTTTGTGCATCAAAACTCCAATGGCGGGGGAGAGAGAGCCGACGACCCGCTTCTGACAGATGAGGCATGAGATGAGTCTTGGTGGTTAGTAATTAAAGATTAGGGTCTGATGTGACTTATCACAATATTTTGTAAGAGATCTATTGACTAATTACAACATATAAGGAAATTTGACTGTGTAGCTTGAATTTTGGTTTTTCATTAACTCCTGGGGCCTTTATCAGATTAAAGGTAGTCTGGGTTATGCGTAAGTGGATGAATATAAAGTCCATTTAAACTGGGGTTCCTTAAATCCTACAAGTTATCTAGATAACCAACAAATCCTGCTTCATGATACAGACCCCTGGAGATTTAATTTGAAGAAAAGATTAGAAAAGGCAATAATTTATGAATGTTTTTCATATACAGGCTTGCAATAGTAAAAATCTTGCAAAGTCGACTAGATCTGCACACCACCACCCAAGGAATTCACACGTACATCACGGGATATTTCATTAAAAAACATAATAAAGAGGGGCAGAGCGGACTCCTGCTGTCTGTTATTGGAGATCAGGCATGTTTTCACTCTACCCAATTATTTTTAATGATTGTTGAAAGAAAATTCTGAAGAAATGTGTTTATTTTTTAATATATAGTTAATAAGCTGAATGGGACCTGTTATCCAGGGTTGAGATATATAAAACAATTATAGAATTCATACTTTTGAATCAATCTGTAAACTAATAATAAAATATCAACTACAGTCGTCGCCAAACGGCCAGTATTGTCCAGGTTTCGGAAGAGTCAGGACCAGAGGTGGAGATTTCAGGTCCCGGCAGTACAAATCCAGACCAATATTTTGTTTCAACCAGCCAGTTGAGTACTCTGTGACTGTGACTCTTTATACTAAGCTGGTTGGTTGAAACAAAATCTTGGTCTGGATTTCTACTCTTGGGACCTGACATTTCCACCTCTGGTCAGGACGCTGACTCTGTAATATCTTAAAATGCTCTAGTTTAACCCGGTTAATAGACTTTTACCTTGGAAATCACCACTGCTTATTTCTCTACTTGGCTTCCAAAACAGGAACTTTACTACAGGGTCATTTAAGTCTCCCAAATACACACAATAATTGGCTGTATCTCATTAATGACTTTCTTCTGTCCAATTTTAGTGCTATTTACTCCAGCTGTAAGCCTGACTGACCTGCACAAAGCTTCCAAATCACGAGCTAATGGAGCGCAGCTGTCTTTCGCTCCCGCAGCGGATCGCAGCTCGCAAAGCTGGCGACCCACCTCCCTGCTTCCCGTCTAATTCTACAGATCGACCCATATGTAGGTTGAGATACTGTAACCCCCCCCCACCACGCTGCCCACTGATTCCTATTAAAGGCTGACACCTTCCCAACATCATAAAGTGCATTATTACATGACCATTAGCTAATTGATTATTTGTATAATGCAGAGACTACGCCACAACCTTTATAACTATAAAATTAATTACGCCATTCAACAGCCTGGTAATGTAAAACACTTGATCAAAGTTACAAGGATGTTTTTAACGAAGTACAGTCTAATTTTACGCTGTGGTGACTTAATTTGCAGTTCTGCCAACATCAACAGTACATCCACAACCACGACTCTGACTGCACGACAGATTTCTGCGACTGACTTGACAAGTGGAATTTTTTTTGTAGCGTACTGTAGCATGTTCTTACTGTACATATTCATGCATAATAAAAGGAAATCATAGCATTTTTCATAAAAGAGGGATACGGAAAGAATAAGGCCTTTATCAAGCAAAAAGAACCAAAAGTCAAGGATTAGGATTATCTATTCATAACACTGTCCTGTTCCTTTTGTAGAGTTTATTTACAGATGGTAATTTCCTTGATTTCTCAGCAAAATACATCCTTTATATACAGCAGCAACATGGTAGATATTGATGCGAGTATAACTGTGGTATAAAGTAAAACTTGTTGTCTAGGGAAAAGGCATGGTTTGTAGGTAATGAGTGAGTTTTCCATAATATTTAATAATTTTTTTAAAATAACAGAAATATGCTGTCGAAAGGTCTGCTCTCTCCGGAGGTGTAATATCCAACTGGTATTTGAGCTATATTGGATAAAATATTTCTTAAATATAAACTAGCTTTTTTCTTGGGTTAATATTAAAATAAAACTGTTCATTCAATACCAAACATCCCACCTTATGTGTATTGATCTCATGGAGGTGGATAACATCATTGCTACTGTCAATTTACAGGAGACATCACACAGAGGTGGGATAGCCTACGTACAATACATTTTCTGAAATGAACAATTTGTGCCAGATTGTTTAAATAATGGTGTACAGCCCCATAAAAAAGCATTTATTTCCAGCAATCACCATTCATCAACAAGGGCGAAAAGCTTACTTTACTTTGTTCCCTATATTTTCAGTAACTGCTTATCTGGTCATGTGACATGGAGCTTATCCCAGTAAGGTTATTAGAGTGTGGTGGATACAGGTAAGGTAGCAGCAGATTGCAGCGCACCCTATGGGTTACATGAATATTGTATACCTTGAATCTTCTCACTTCTTGTAGAGGTTTTTTTTGCCAAATTATACTTCGACTAATATTGGTAAACAAAAGTGGGTACTTCAGATGATGATTTGCTGTCCATTAAATAGCATTCAGTTCAATTCTGCTTTCAAAAAAGCTTCTGTATTACTCTACAGATTTTATGTACTAATTCTCTCAGTGAAAATATTCAAATTATAGTTCTTTGCATTACATTGAATGTTGAAAAGCTGGGAACCAGGCCGCACATCTGGCATATGTTGTGAGGAATGGAATAATGGAGGCGATTTGTAATGGGCTCCCGCCCTAACCCCACTTACAGCATGCTCGGCCCAACTGCTCCCTCCAGGGCGGCGGCGTGTATGTTCCTAAGATGGCTGTTGTCCTTTAGAACTCTAACACAGAAACCAAGCAGGAGACACAAGATAAATACAGACAAGCTCAGCATTCAATGAAGGCTGCCTTGATTAACTCAGGCTAAGAAATATTGCTCATGTTACAAAAATGTCACAGGATAATGATAAAAAAAAACGCTACCTGTAAGCCAAACTTGATCTTAGCTGAACAAAATTTTAGTCCAGTGTATCTCAACCCGGTCCGGAGGGAGGCGGGAGGGTCAAAAAACATGGGCCTCCCCCGCAGGTCCCCGAGGACCAGGTTAAGAATCACTGACTTTTAGAGGGGTACTTGGGGCAGAATTCTTGAGCGATTCTCCTGTGAAGGTTTGACCCATTTCCTCAGCCAAACTGAAGTGCCTGTTTTTGTTTCTGCTCAGTGCAGTGGGCTTTACTCAGACCAGACACGAGCATGATGCAGGCTAACAATGGGGTTTGTCTGTTTGGACTTTCAGATCAGAGATGCACTGGCAGCAAAGTACATATGATAAACAACAAATCCCTCCAATCACTTGTTTTGTCTCGGAGGCGTTTATTTGCTGGTACACTGGGTTTTTTTGATTACACAACCTGCTGCCCCTAAAAACGTGCCTTTGTGAATAACAATGGTTGCCTTGGATGCAACAGTAATGGTGGAGAGGTGACATAAGAAGAGGCTGAGCAGTGCTGAAAGGGGGCCTGCCTGAACGGGCACGTTCCAGCCCTAAGCAGATGTGATGAAAATCTGTCAGGGTACCTACAGTTTATCCAGCTTGGTTCCATTGAAGGCGTGATTCTGTATGTCTTTAAACCCATTTCGGAAAAGATTCCTGGAGTTTGGAAAACAAAATACGGGAAAGGAGGAGAACAGTTAATGAGCTACCTTGAGCACCGGATTTCCATTCGGATAATCTTGCATCTCCATTAGCTTGTTTGCCGTGACTTTCTGGGAGGGTTAGCTAATGCATTTATTAATTGGGTATTTGTCTCGGAAGGCTTTGGAAGAGCAGGTGGGCATGCGTTACTCTCCTGCTCCTCACTCACATGTGCGTGTACTCATCTGTCATGCCCAAGAAGGCGTTGGAAGGAACCGTGTCGATCTCCATGTTATCTGCCAGCTCCCTGCAGACACAAGATTGCAACAAGATTATTTATGGAGCCCCATTGTTATGGGCCGTTTAACAAATGGTGTTTTCGGGTTTCAAACTCCATTTGAATTGAGTGGATATTGGTTTTGTATAATGGCCTTATTTTTGTGAAAAGGAACAATGTTTACTTAGTATTCTGGTAATGCAGGCCCACTGGAGCTTCTGAGACGCTCAGCTTATGACCGTAGATGAGAAGTTGGCCGGACATTTCTGTGGCAGAGAGCTAACATGCTATATGTCACTTTACGTCAGGATCATAGGAAGGAGGCCTTGAGATATGGGTCTTACAGTTTGCTTCCAGGCAATGAGGGCCAATGAAACAACCAATTGAAAATGGAACCCAATGGCTGACAGCACAGTAAAATCCCACTTGCCCTCCTAATGTGAGTGTGGACATAGTTTTCCTTTCCACCTAAGATTTTAAAATGTCAGATGGACACATGATTTGAACGAAGTCATCTGGCCAATAGTGAGGATGGTACCACTTTACAATAAGGCTCCCCTCTGCCACTTATAAATGGTAGGAACAAATTAATAAGAAGAAAACTGTGGTATAACTTGCTTATTATTGTCTAGTAATGATTTACAAAGTGTTTCATCTTAATTAATAACCTGCTTCTAAACCATTCATAATCCCTTTATAAGTGTAGCCTTATTGAAAAGTGACACGTGAGGATGTGCTGTTTTTTCCCAAGAAAAAAATTCTGAAAAATGATGTCACTAAAAACATATACTGTACAACTGAAACTGCCAGAGACTTCAATATGTAGACATCAACTATTAAGTATCCTTCCTAACTGCAGTGTATTCCTGTTGGCGTAAGAGAGATAGAGAGGCTATGGCTGTATAATCCCTGGCTCTGCATAAAATCACAATCAGTATTTTAAGTTACAGAGAGGGTGAATCAGCATTCTGCAAACAGTGAGGCTGTATTTTTACGCTGGAAATTGTGTTTGAGAAATAATGGACCCGACCAGTCTGCTGCAACAACGTCTTCATACATGAGGTATAGCAACCCAGTGATCCTGGGAAGGAAAGGCTTGTATTGGACTTTTGTAAGAAACTTCCCTCAGCATCCGTTATTATGTCAGTGGGCTGGTCAGTTACAGGTATCGCCTTTGGGTCCTTTCTAATGAACATGCGAGGACAATTAACGATGCTAACCATGCTGATAGATGGTCATGCCTTAAGCAGTGACATGACCCTCCCCTGAGTGCTGACTCACTTGCGTTGTTATTCACACACAGGACATTCAGCAAGTCATTCTCTCGCATTTCTCATGAGACTCACAGATATTTCAATGAATTGTGCATTAATCGTGCACCGTGTTTAACAGAAGGCTGGTGGAGCAATTATAGACTATGCGACTCTGAGCTGTGATGGCAATCTCTTCGGGCTGTTCCTTTTACTCACAGAAAGAAGTATGACTCTATAGAGGCAATAGTGGTGAGATCAGGAAAGTACCTCAGGCCTGTGTTACAGATGCTCCTGGACAAAGAGAAAACAGGAAAGGCATGTACTCAGCTTCAACACTAAGATCACATTAATTCCTTACTGTTCTTCACCAGCTGATGCCCTCAGTGTCCAAAGGGAATTGTACAGGTCACTGTTAGTAAATGCTATCAGATTTGACATTTCTGAGTAATCCAAGTTAAGAAATACTTCTCAAAATAAGAAAATGTCTTATTTGGTATATATCTCCAGCAAACGATGAAGTTGAATGTAGAATTTATGGGATACCAGTGCAATTCCCCTTTAAATACTGACATGTGTAGCAGATTTGACCAAGGGTGGGCAATCTTATTTGCAAAAGGATGGTGTATATGCAGGTTTTTGGGATAACCTTCAGGTCAGCTGTTCAAACCCAGGTGTGAGGACTCTTCAGCCAATCAGTCCTCGAATTAGAGCAATCTAATCAGGGAAATGCGACAAAAACCCGCATACACAGCGACACTTTGTGGGTAAGATTGTCCACCCCTGGATTAGAGCTTAAGGCACAGTAACATGCTAATCTGTTATAGACATCTTTGACACCAAATCCCCCTGAAACTGAGTTATTTGGACAAAATCCTTATGCCCTGTATATTCCTTGTGTAACAACATATTCCAAATAGTTGGAATGTCAAAAATCGGTTAAATCTAATGTTTGAGCATAATCGGTTGATTAGTGGGCAGAGATGGCTTGTATAAAATAAGCCTGCTGTCCTACACACCAGGAGCACATTCACATCCACATTACAGCAGCTCCACTTTGGACACAAATGGGCCAAATTTAAAAACGGTGACAAACTCTTACAAGTACTTTAGCTTGGGCAGGTCAGTGAAGGCACCTATTTCTATGGCCTCCAAGTTGTAGACGTTCTGTATCAGCCTGAAAGAGAGACAGCGACAGGGGTTGAGCCCTTAAACCAACAGCTTTCGATGAATCTGCCTCGGAGTTTTACTCACACAAAAATGTACTGAGGGTAGAACGAAAAATGATGGGTTCAGCAAGAGATCCAATCAAATTGTAGAGGAGGTGGATCCTAGCAACTAGAGGAGGCAGGACAAAGACATTTGAGTGGTTGCTTCCAGCTCCCCTCGTCGGTTGAACTCACCTTCACTTCAATCTGATTGGTTCAGAGAGAGAACCAATCAAATTGTAGAGGAGGTGGGTCCTAGCAACTAGAGGAGGCAGGACAAAGACATTTGAGTGGTTGCTTCCAGCTCCCCTCGTCGGTAGAACTCACCTTCACTTCAATCTGATTGGTTCAGAGAGAGAGAACCAATCATTTTTCATATTTATGTAAGTAAAATACCCATAAGCATGAATCTGTCACATTTTAATAGACATGCTGACCTAACAGACACATGAACTAATGACTACAGCTTCTAAGGGGCCAATGAAAGGCTCTTTCTCGCATAAACTAGCTGTGTTAAAATGCTAAGATCCAAGGTGAAGCTTTGCTGGAATAATGTCAAGATGGTGAGTGATTGTGATGCAGGGCGTACTTACATTTCTGAGAGACTGTGCAGAGACACAAAAGCTTTGCCCTTTATTCTCCTGAGGGAGGCGCTCTGCAGTATTTCGCTGTCGTGGGGACAAACAGCAATCATCATTACTGTGAGCTCCAGCGGTGGCGTAATTTAACGGTGACTCGATCGGCTTTCCTAAGATTAGCAAAATTCAGGTCACGAGGCCGCGTGTTTAATTACTTGCTTGATACTGTGAACGTCTATAACAGTAGTACCTGGGATTGAGTGTCCACAGTGTTTTTCTTATTTAACTTCAATCATTCTAAAGTATTTATTTAAAGTTACCGGAACAATAATTTAATAATATTTCTGTATCACTCTCTCCCATGTGTCAAATGAATTAGTTTGAAAGTGTCTCTTAAAACAGATCCCTTAGCAGGGATGGTCGAAAGACCCGCTGTAATAATTGACCTCTTGGCGCGTGAGAGGATTTGCATTTAATCAAAAGTCAAACTGGCTTTAATGCATGAATGAGCAAAATAAAACTTCACACAAGGTTCCAAAAAAAAGAGAAAGAAATCTGGTGTCTCCTTGACGGTTATTCCTCATCACCCCCCCCCATTTCCTCCCACTTCTCTGTTATTAATATCTGCTCTCTGTTTGATTTACAGTACAGATATACCACTTACAGACCTCCTGCTCATGCTATGTTTTGCTGAATGTTTTTTAGCTAAACTGACGGATGTCCAGCAATCTGATTCATACCTTCCCAGAAATGGCCACCCCTCCTTTCTGTGATGTAAAAATGTTACAGGTAATCTCAGAAGATTAGACCAAGGTAATTTTGTTATGACTCTGATGTGGCACACACGGCACACAGAACAGGTTCCGGATGAGTTTCTTCCAGCATTCAGTCATCTCTGATGAGCTCACAGTACTGCATAAAAATACAGTGTCAAAGCCTAAACATCTTTCAGCTAAACGGTTCAACATTGTGCATTTTACCCTTGGCATGAAAACCCTAGAAATGCGAGACCTAAAATTTTGGATGCCGTTATCAACCGCACACATGCATGTTGTATATGAACCGGACTATTTGTGACCACTGTCTTAACTGTGTGTGTATCTACTGTATGCATCACAGCCACTGACAACCAGAGTCAAATTCCTTCGGTGTGTGAACATACTTAGTCAAAAAAATGATTCTTCTCTCTTTAAGGAGTGATGTAAAATCAAACTGGGCATCATATCCAGTGTTGGGCATTTCAGATCTAGTAGCTACAGATCCAGACCAAGATTTTGTTTCTACCAACCAGCTGAGTACTGTGTAAACCAGGGGTAGCCAATCTTATCCGCAAAGGGCCGGTATGTATGTGGGTTTTCGCTGCAAATCCCTAATTAGATTACTAATTAGAGGACTGTTTGGCTGAAGAGTCCTCACACCTGGGTTTGAACAATTAACCTACAGGTTATCCCAAAATAAGATTGGCCACCCCTGGTGTACACAGAGTACTATGACTCTTATGCTTAACTGGTTAGTAGGAACAAAATCCTGGCCTGGATTTGCAGCTACTGGATCTGAAATAATCACATCCAGGTAAGAATCACTTGTAAAATGAATTTGTTAGGACTATGGTTATAATCCAAGTGAACACAGGAAATTAGCACATGCCAAATAGCATTGTTTTCCACATTGTAACGGTGTTGATATTAGTAGCTGAAATGTAGACTTAAACATATATCTACCAGACCCTGACAGGTTTTAGAAGGCGAAGGATCAAAAAGTTATAAATCCTACTAAGAGAGCATCACTGGCTGACACTTCAGAAGAGGATGGAAAGTTTAGTTTATGAACACAAACTGTTGCAAAAAAACTGTAAAATTTCCCAAACTTTAAGGGGAATTCTCATTGAACATCTGCTGTGAATCTTTTGGGAATGAACATGAGAAAGGTAGGAGAGGCAAAATGTCAGTAATTAGGGTACCAGACCAGCTTGGTAGGCGGAGGTGCAGTCTGTGACCAGTGTTCAGTAATTTAGAGGCGTTTTCCTGAAACAGGGGCGTGAAATCCTCTGTTGCTCTCTTTGCCACGCAGTAAGATTTGCAAAGCAGACCCAAGACCGGCCATCCCAGGTCCCAGTCCTGCAGATGGGTGTTCTATTCAGCTCTGCCCTCAGAGGACATCACTGGTATGCTGAATGACTCCACTCGCTAGGCAGGGTGACACACTGGACAGGGCAAACATTCACACAGTGTGTTGGCTCCAGTTCACTTACCTGCATGTCTTTGGATTGTGAGGAAACTGGAGCACCCAAACGAATGTCACACGCACAGAGCGGGGGTGGGAATTCAACCCCCAACCCAGGAGGTGTGATGCAACACTGCTGCCTATTGTGTCACCAGATATGGTAAATATACTGCAAAATGTTTTACGCGCAAATTATATAACGGATGTATATAATACTCACCAAATTTAAAAATGCCGGACAGAGTGTGAGGCATTGTTCAATTTTCACTGAAATCCCCCTGTACTTTCACCACAAAGAAACAAATTGCTCAAATGATGTTTTAAAATAAAGGTGTTTAAAAAATGACTTCACCGTGTTAGAATAGTATGATGAATCCATTCATCTTCCAACCCCTTATGTCGGTTTCCCAATCTGGCCCTCAGTGACCAGCAGACAGTCCACGATTTTGCTCCCTACCAGGAACTGAAAGGGAGCAAAAACATGGACTGACTGTGAACCGGGGACCAGGTTGGAAACAAGAGCCTGATTTTAGACAGTGGTGACAAACGTTGACGCAAATTATTGGTGGAAAATGGAATGAAAAAGGACTCTGGATGGTGCCATGGACAGAATACATGCCGGACCTTTCAAGGGAAAGTACGGGAAGCGTGAATGAAATTCCCACCCTGAAGTGTTTCATTAGTACTAAAAAACAGCAATTGAAAGTTCATTTAAAACCAATGTTAGAAGAGTCATCAAAACATGAACTCAGCACAGGAAATAAAATGCTATGTTTATGTTCTGCTTTCCAGATGGTTGAATGTTCCATCTACTTCAAGCACATGGGTGTTACGAAAACCTGAATCCGCTCCCACTAGCTGCTCACTGGAGTGTTGTCAAAGCAATTCTAATCGCCGAAGGCAATAAGTTTAACTGCGTATTACGCTAAGTCAAATTCCCACTACGAAAACCAATGTTTTTAACGCCGTTTGTTCAAAACAGCTCCGCTTGAAGGAGCCAGCTACTCAATCGGGGATTACGGCATGAAATCCTGCATAGTGTGCGCTCGTGGTACCATTATTCTGAAACCCATACACATCAATCAAGAGTCCATCTGTAACACTATAACTGAACTATTTAGTCAACCCTTTTTTGTGCAGTATGTGTGGGTGTAAAGTGGACGGCCATCCGGCATGATGCAGATGGTATAAGATATATGTCCTTCATGAACGATTTGATCTTTGATATTCAACAAGTATTGTAAGTCAACAATATTCTTGGTTACTGCACTAATTCATTCAGTTTGTTCATATTGTATCGCCTATATTTAAGAAATATCCATCCATCCCTCTTCTATATCCAATTCAGGGTCGTGGGGGTGCAGAGTCTATCCCAGAAGCTACAAGAGCAAGTACATGAAATGCAAGCATCCATTTTCTGGAATGCTTGTCCTATTTAAGGTCACATGGGAGCAGGATCCAATCTCAAAGACTACGGGCGCAAAGGCAGGGAACAACCCAGAACAGGGTGCCAACCCATCACGGGGCACACTCACATGCCATTCACGCCTACAGGCAATTTGGTAATGCCAATTCACCTTAGCACACTCTTGGACTGTGGGGAGAAACTGGGATACCCAGAGGAAAGCCCACGATGACATGGGGAGAACATGCAAACTCCAGACAACATGGAGCCCTGGCAGAGATTGAGAACCTGGTCCCAGAGGTGAAGGTAGTAGAATTAACCACAGCGCCACCAAGCTGCATGTAAGAAATGTATAACATTTTAATCATTTAAATACGTATTAATTTTAATTGAACATAAACTTGCAATTTAATACATGCATTTAAAACAAGAAAGAATAGATCAATGATTCTGAACATATCTTTCATTCTTTTCCCTGTACTATTATCTTTGATTTCATAACTGTACTATGTGTAACTTATGTTGTTTGTGCTACAGTATGTCGCTACTAGAAACCGAATTGCCCGGAGGAACCTTCCTGAGGGATTAATAAAGTTCTCTCTCTATCTATCTATTCACATGAACTGATGTTCAGAAAAGCATCACGATGTCCGTCTCTCAGGAAAGGTACCCGTTCCACACCCAAGACCACATCTTACTTCAAATGCACTACAGGCTACCTACAGCATCTCCACTGAAGCTTCAGAACCAGAAAGGGAGATTTATATCAGAACTATCATGTAAGATGATAATTTTGGTGGCAAGGTGATTCAGTGAGTAGCACTGCTGTCTGGGTTTGCATATTAATAATTGAAACTTTTATTGAGGGCAACCACCTGTTGGGGCTCCTAGAGAGCCGGAGGGGGGGTTAAGGGCCTTTTACTAAAGGAGCAGCAGACATGCTGAGGCTGGGTTTGAACCAGTGACCTTGTGATTACAGGCACACAGGCTTAGCCCACTGAGCCACACACGGCCCCATTACCTTCCCTGTGAGTACGGGGTCTGCATATTCTCCCTGTCTCCTCCTCTGTGAGTAAGGGGTACAGACCCTGTGCCTAATTACTCTGTGACACACAGGGCTGCGGCACGACAGGAATGGAGTGACGTGAAGCAGCAGGAGGGGAAAACGGCCTTTAGGAAACCCGTTACGTACGGAAATGCATTTGCTGGGTTCAGGAAAAGCAAGTGTGCTGTTTCACTTGCTACAAATTCAACGAATCATCTATTTACTGTTGTTCTTTGTACTGGGTAAATGAATGAGTGTTTCCATGAAGGCATTGCATATAGCCAACAAAACATTGAATTGTGTATCTGAAATCTTAATATAGGACCCCAGAAATGCCTGTGTATAGTGGAGTACTAACATTATGGTATAGTTAAGTGGAACATGTTGTTTGTTTATTCCTCTGTCATGGGTGCGATAATGACTTTTTTATGAGCGATACAATGTGACCTTATTGCACTGGAAGGCACTGGAAGACTGGACACATGGTAAGTGCAATATGTAAACGGATGATACGGGCTGCTTGATTCTGAGTATGTGAAACTCGGGATCGCTCTCATTTCAGGACTTTAAGTTTTTCACTTGATGATGTAGCGATGTACCAGTTACAAATTAGCACAATTAGTAACTTTTCATTACTTCAGCTATAGTGCTAAAGCTTATTAATGAAGTCAATTGCAGCCATTTACTGAATGCATTTCTCACCAGGTATAAAAGTCAATGCATGTTTCTGTTCCAGCTGACACCGAAGGACCCAGAGACCCTGAACACAGAGGATTAGCGTGTTATCCCCCTGCCCCCCCCTCCGTGTGTTTCTTCAGTCCTGTAGGATTTTATAAACAAAATTTGTGCTGCTGAAAAGGGGAGGGGAGGGAGGAGTTTGTCCCTGGGAGGCAGTTGGTGCGCCATGTTCAGTGGACGGGGTTTATAAGCAGAGGCTGAACTTCCTCTCTGTGCTTCAGTGGTCTCCCCCATTACAGGCAGTCAGCACAATGGATTATCTTACAAGAAGAGTCAGTGTGAGCCAAAGAAGGCGGAAGGATGTTAATTAATCAGGCAGGACTCAGAGGAAGGCGGGACACAGTCGGTGTGCTATGTCCAGGACGTACCGTCCGGGAGGGACGGGCGCCTTCCCAAGCATGAAGCTGGTCACTCTAAATCTGGTCACAAATCTGGTTATATACAGTGCATATCTATACATTTGAGTCATATCTTTGAGAACCAATCATATGAGGTAATATGCAAATTAGGATACACAGATTTGGGAGGGCTTTCTGGGTCGTCCTTCAGTCCCCCTAAACCCTGGAGGAGACTCAAGGTGGAAAGAGGGGGTAAACGGTCCCAACCAGGGTTGAATAAGTCCAGCCTCCTCCCAGGAAGGAGCACCCAGTAGTTCTTTCAGCAGGGCAGAAGGCAAGTCTTACATTGGGATTACATAGATTGATCTATGCAACATCATCGCGGCGGGTTTCCTGTGGGCTCCCAAGAAACAGGTATAGTTATTATGCAAATATGTGCACCATAATTAGCATATTACATCCTATGATTGGTGTAATTGATGACTTGATGATGATTGAAATATTGCAAGATCCAAGGCAAAGCATTCAGGGTCTCTGGGTCCTCCAGCAATGTCAGACAGAATGGAAGCAAGGAGACAAATTAACTTTATATGTAATAATACACTGAAGCAACGCTGATTAAAGTGCAGTTCTGCTGCTAGATGCTATTCATAATGTGTATCAAAAAATGTTAAATTACCATTTCAATTCTGTCCAGTGACTTGAATGGACATATTGCTTTGTAAAAAAAAAATTGCTAAACCTGGACTTCAGTTTACTGCAAATGCATTGTATCTCAGCCATGATCTGGGGGAAAGACTGTACTATTCTATAGCAATTGTTGCGAAACATTCATTTTTTTCACGGCCAATTTCCCACAATCTTGTTTTACGCAAGACCATTCTCGGTGCACCATAAATCCCTTGAAAAAGCACCGCAAGAACTTTAGGCACACATCTGTACTCACTGCGTGTGGGAATTTGGAATCTGAATCCACTGTCCTCAGTGTAAAAACCCGATGGGGACAATTTGAAACACGCCACTGGGAGGAAACCCATGATGAAGTGAACAAGCCACTGAGGAATAATACAAAACAGCAACTAGAAGGCCGAATAAAGCCTTAATGCTCAGGGGAGCATACATTCTCAATGACATTAATGTGAATATTTCATTAAATGACACTACAGATGGCAAGCATCACACAAAACCAACCTGAGAGGACAAGCTGACCTGTCTAGTGGACGGTTTTATAATAGTAATCTGAGACATACAGTGAAATTACCACTATATTGGTGAGTTAATGGAAAGAAGAAAAATGCTTTGAAATTCCTGAGAAGATGCCAGATCACTCCTACCCTCGGAGAATGAACATCCACATCTCCATAGCTGAACGATCCTCCCTTTGGAAGCACGAGATTAAAAACTTGTCAGATGTCCTATTGCTATGTGGGCACCCTGACCGAAGAAAATCTTCCCGTACGGCCAGAGCAAGGGGCATGTTCAGTATGGCTTACTCAAATGTGCAACGGTGAGGGACTGTCTGGCTGAGATAAAAGTCATGCTGTAATTACCCTCACACTACAAGAGGTGGAAACAGATGTCAATTTGTAGCCTAAACGTATCGTCGTTCTCTAGACAGGCAACTGCACCAGTTAGTGTCGAGCTGTAAAAAATGATTAAACTGCAGATCTGTGAATTTGATAAGGGTGTGGGTGAGCGCGGGGCGGGACGACAAAACAGAGCTCACTTCCTACTGTGGTACATAATGCAGACACCACAGGCATTGATGTTTCAGGGCTTTGGTAATTGACCGTCTTGCCGTGTGGTGATAAACAAGCCTCATTAACCATCATGCATCAGAATTGCCCAGAAGGAAGCTTGTCAAACCAATGGATCTATTTTTTGTTACCCTGCCATAGTCCAAACCAGCCAAGATCAATGGGCAATGCGCAAAATCAAACCAGCAAACCAATATAACGTTCATTTCCATTGTGCAGATTAACCTATCCAAGACACACGCACAGCACATTGACTTTGGTTATGTAAGGCAGACCTACTTTGTTTTGTACTGTTCCACATCAGTAGGAATGAATTTTTAAATTAATTAATTTTTTTAAAATGGTATAGCTGAAATAAGTACGAGTCCACCATTACAATGTTTACAAAGCACAAAAACACAGCAACATTATTATTATTATTATTATTAGTATTAGTATTATTATTTATCAAAGACCTACAACTTTGTGAAAGCGTTCCAAATAGTTTTATTAACTTACATTCTGGACACGTTAAGTAGTCCTCTGAAAGACTCGCTCTTAACTTCTTTAAAGGGCAGGTGGATGAATCTTCTACATCAAAACACGAATAAAACACATTGATTCACAAGATAAAGAAAAACACAAGAAAAACGTTTCTTGTATCGCCTGGTTTATTAAGAGATGTAAATAAATTGGCGGAAAAAGCGGCTGGCGGTGTATTTCAAATACAGATAATTAGTTATTACAAGTTGTAGTTTTATATAGATTCCAGTAGTTTCACTTCAATCCATAGCTGATTTTAATCTGCATGATGTGCAGTTTACGATCTGTTTGCGTGTATAGAGTACTTACAGAGCGGTAGGGAGCGCCGATTGGGACTGAGAGCTGAGTTGAGTTTCCTTGGTGCAGCGAATACTTTCTTCGGTGCACCTGCAAATGCCCGGGCATGGAGAGGTCCAGCAAGCAGATATCTGAAGAAAGCTACCCAAGGCGACTAATCGGCACACTGCTCGCAGCCCCATACCGATAACCTTCCCTTTCCTGGTCTTCGATCAGCTGGGGGTGGGGGGAGGGTGGGTAAATAAATAAAGTTGCCAGTTGCTGTCACTTTAGATACGGTGCTTGACAAGACCAATTGGAAGTGCCTTGTTGCGCACGGTTTGCGCTCCTACCGCCCAATCTGGGTAATACTACGATCTCTGATTCCACGTCACTAGACACGACACACGGTGACAGGGATGGAGACGCTATTACAAATACTGTAAACTGGGGAGCCAAGCATGTGCCTCAGCGCTTAAGGGGTCTGCATACCCGTAATAAAAATCGGATCATCGTTAAAAAGGTTTTCAATCACATCAGCGTTCACTTTTTAGATCAAACCCCCGCAGGACATACTGAGACGTTGGACTAATAACGCTTCAGACAGGAGATTGGCATTTTTTTTAGTGCACAGGGGTTGAACTTTAGATACAATCCCTTTTCACCGTATCTTTATTCATCAACATACATAATAATATATGCTATTACGTTTAAAATATGTAGTGTATTTACCTTTTCCTATTATACTGCACATCTTATCTAGGATGGTAACAGAACTTGACGTGGATTTCATCACCAAAGTGAGGGTTCACGTCCATGTTCATACCTTAACAAGCACAGAACATGTTGTCCAGCATCTCGGATTCGCATGGTGATTAATACAGTTCAGAATGCCTGCACATTTTCAGAAGTTTAACTTTCATAGTGTAGTGTTCTAGTCTTTGGAAGGGGTATAGTTTATTATTGTGACTATTTTTGTTGTTGTTCTTGGAGGGTCTCCCTAGGGGGCAGAAAGAACTTGGGGTTGGTGCCACTGATGGAAGCTGTTCATTGGGCGTTCAGTCAGTCTTCTCTCTCTCAGTGTGTTGTTCAGGTGGATACTGTTTAAAAACAGCGTCAGCCTTATTAATGAAACTCTACAATATGTTTATGGGTTTAATCTCAGGCTGTTAGCGAGAAGCTGAGATAAATAACTGTGTAGGCAGGGATACATGATGTTGCTTTAAACAAAGATTCAGGATTATAATCGTCCAACTTTATGACTGTTTTGGTTTGTAGAAGGACATGAAACCACGTCATGAGGAATTTATACAGAAGAGATGATTAAGCAAACAATAAACTCACATCATCACCACCAACATTATTACTGTTGTTCTCATTCATTCAATTGCCACTTTACCCTATCGGGTTGCGGGGGGTCCGGAGCTTATCCCAGAAGGGATGGACACAAGGCAGGGAACAACCCTGGACAGGAGGGCAGACACACTCACACACCACCACTATTACCATTCACTCACACATATATGGGCAATTTTTTAACTCCAATTAGCCTCAGCATGTCTTTGGACTGTGGGGAGAAACCAGAAGCACGTGGAGGAAACCCCATGACGACACAGGGAGAACATGCAAACTCCACACACATGTAACTGAGGCGGGGACTCAAACCCAGGTCCCAGAGGTGTGAGGCAGCAGTGATAACCACGGCACCAACATGTCGTTGTTTTCCTCGTCCATAATAATTACTGCCTAATCACCTGCCCATTTTGCACAAATTCACAATGTGAACATTAGCGTGAGCCTCCTTGAAGTCTCAACATAGGCTCGTTTATAGTAATAGTATTACACATTATGGAGAATGCATAGTGCACCGGCAGAATCCTTGAAGATGAGCCACGATGATTACATGCTTAGACAAAAACGACTTTGAAACAGCAGTTTTTAAAATGTAGAGTGATTATATATTTACTTTGTTTTACTTCGGTTTTACGATACAATAAATATGATCTTTGCTTTATAGGGCCGATTGATGTATTGAATATTTGGGCCATCAAATTATAATATGTGAATCGTTACTATGTTGTGTGGTAACACTTTACATTGACTGCACCTTCATAATGATTTAATTATGCGTTCATTGAACATTCAGTGCACCTTCATAATGCACGTACATTGCATTCATCGAAAAATCATACGCAGCATTTGAGTTTGTTATTAATGTACATTGAAACTGTTAAGGTGTGTTAGGATGTTAAGGTGTAGTTACATCCCACTAAACATTGGACGTCGGATAGATGTGCAGATCATGTCTATATTGGGTCCATCCAATTCTGGACATCTATACAATGCCCAAACTAGGTCCATGATTTGAACGTCCATCCACGATCCAACTTGTACGTCATTACGACATTCAACATTTGAACGTAATTTTTTGGACGTCATGTGGACACCTTTGACAGGTGCAGGAGATATAGTTTTATTTACAAATATCAACATTGTTGTTATCAACATAATACATGTGAATACAGATTATTTATAAACAAACATGATTTATTATGTTTTAGCCTACTGATTTATTCAGTATGGGGATTTTTTGTTTCTGTTTTTCTTTAACTTATTTATTTCAATTAATTAACTTGTTTATGCATATATGTATTTATTCATATATCTGATTATTTATTAGGAAATTCAATTTGTGAGAAATTAGAGTTCCAAAAATAATAACGCCTATATCCACCCTTAAAAGTGACGCCATGACGCCATTCCCGGTCGATGCTCAAGAGAGGCAATGATGGCCGCAGCAGAAGGTCAAAGACCAACCAAAAGATTCAAAAATCAATGCCACTCTGATTGGCTGAGGCAACAAGCCAGACATTTTGGTGCGATTCGGCATGTTCAAGGCAATGCAAACGGCCACACGGCTTTTCAGCCTGTTTCACAAGTTCACTACCTAAATCCCTATGGTGAGTCCACCCATCGTTTTCCTGAAAAAACTGAAGGTAAGTTTGGTCAGCCTAGTAAATTCTATGTCCGTTTATACATATTGTGTTAGCTAGTTTAGCGTTATTGTCTTAAATTCCCAAAGCTGCTGTGGTTACAGAAGTTGGCATGTCTTAATGGCACAGACTTTTTTTGTTTTGCGTTAGCTTACTGCTATGTACAGCACTCTTGGTTCAGTTTCAATGGTATTTTGACTGTCCACGAGAGAGCATGTCGTTTAATGTAAATGTAAACTGTTTGCAGCTTAGAAATTAGTGTATAACTGTTAACCACGTTTCCAGAGGGTGGAGGACATGTTTTCTGTACCAGTTAATTTTCCTTGCAGGTAGTTTGACCTGGAAATGCATTTCAACTTGGTATGCGTTTCCAGTTATCTGAAGGTGGCATATACTGTTCTAGATCATTTTCCAATAACTTCATTTGATTGTCTTAGCCCATACAATAGCCCATACATGGAGGTCCCACGAACGTCAACACAAAAGATGTCGCCTGGCGTTACAAAACAACCCCTTCAGTGGACCAAAATATAAAAGACGTCATTCCGACATCACTTTGCACAGTGGGAAGATGCTTATGAATGTTCTACGAATGCATTATAAGGCATTATGAGGGTACAGTTATTGTAAAGCGTTACCCATTGTGTTGATGGTCCCCGATTCAGTTTCCTGCCCAAAACAAAACAGATTGGTTGGGTCAAAGGTTCTCCTTTGTGTAATTATTAAATTGATGACTTACACTAAAAGGATCATCGTGGCTTTATTGTTGCAAAAATGCAGGAGATACATGCAAGTCTAATAATGACCAAGTATATCCGAGTTTATAGGTTCCAGTTTATCATAATTGCAAAATTTGTAGCTGTATTTTCCTCAAAGTAATGGAATTTAAAAGGTATATTTGAGGAATACAGGGAGACTTAAAACGTCAAGGGTAGATAAAACAACAAAGGACTGTCTTTTTTGTCTTTTTTCCTTAGAGGAAAACACAGGCCTACGTCTTGCAAAGCTCTGGGTAGCTAATCTGAATGGCGGTTGGGGAGCCGCTTGTTTGTGACAAGCCGCATACAGGATTCGGTCACCCTGCTGCTCTAACCTCAAACACTGGGACTTTATCGCCAGCTCTGCACCGCAGCCCACGCTTTCAGCACGCTTTGATACCACCCCCGGCCCTCATCTGCCTATCCCAATCCTGCGCTGGTTTACAGGCCGATTCAGCTAAAGCCAAACCGGTGACACTTACAGCTCTTTTCCGCCGCCTTCCTGCTTCGTACACGCATTCACCTTCATTTCCATATCTTCGCTGCTGAGGCTCTGCCACCCTTGTCCTACTTAAACAACGTCTCTGTCATGGAACTATAACACTCTCCCCACATTTTCAGAAGATTTGTCCAGCTTATAAAACTAATAAACTCTAAGAGGTCTGTAATAGCAAAGTATATACTATCACTGCTGCAAATGAATAATGAACAAATTTACAATCCATGAATTCCGTGGACCATGAGCAAATAATCAACTTTTAAGTGGGAAAAACAACCGGTGTTAGGATACTAGCCAGCTAGCAATTTTCCACTAAAGTTTCTAAAGGCAAAAACAGTTAACGACATGCCACCCTAGCTAGCCGGCAAGCTAGTACCAGATTAGTTTTTACAGATATAATTAAACACATACAAAATCTCAACAATGCTTTTCTGTTTGTGTAAAAACCAGCACTGCTGCCCATATAGATATGGGTTGTGCCTGACTGCCAACCCTTTTGCATGGAACAAGAACAAAATTATAATTTTGAACTATGCACACCTAAGGTACCAAAGTAACACCTTAAAAGAGGAACACTTGATTTGAAAAAGGTCCTATTCTCTAGAGTCTGAACAGAAAGGTAACTTTAATAAAGGTTAGACCTGGAACTAGGGGTGGAACCATTTCAGAAAGTTAATTAAAGGTGCTGTGGCCTATTTGAGTATGTTGCCTTGTATGCTGGCTGGCTGACGTAAAAATCCACGTCAGCCTTATTGGAGGCCTGTAAACTGTTCTCCTCTGAGCTTGTAGGTCACGATGCTTTGCTGGGGTTCCAGGAGGAGACTGCTTTACCACGAAGAGGATTCACTGATTGCTTTTTGCATTTTCAGGTCTGTTAATTGGACTCCAGCTGCTCAATATTTAATTATAGCATTTGGCAAGTCATTACGGCTTCATGTTTAGAAAGGTAACGTCAACACGGGACTGGGGATAACGGTTCATTTTCTAGCAAAAAAATTCAAGAAATTAAATCGGAGCTTGCTATTGTCACTGCGCAAGGAACACAAACTGACAAACACGGCTACACAAACGCACAATGGCAAAGCCTGCCTTACACTGGATGAAGCTAATTATTTAATTCCCACTACATACATAAAATATGAGCATAATTTAGCAGTAAGCCTCAGCAATGCAAGGTCAGGGGATTTACTTCCAGGTCAGGGGAAACTCCAATTCATTTCTGTCTTCTGTTGAACAAAGTACTCTCTCCATCTGGACACTGGCAAAAACAGGGACACAAACACAATTAAAGTAAAGCTCCAATCAACTGGATTGAGTGTTGGAAGGAGGGAGAAGAATGAACAGGGGAGTATGCCTGTTTTGGACAGAGAGAGACAGAAGCAGGGAGGGGGAGAGAGAGAGAGAGAGAGAGAGAGAGAGAGAGAGAGTAATGGTACTGTCCAGAGTCTATAAACAATTGGTAGTGAGCATCAGACGGCACTGGCCCATTTCTCATCTCAAAGAAGGGAGGATGGATGGAGGCGAAGCACGAGGAGGAAGTCATTAATTTGCATCCCGTCAGAAGGCATCAGTCATGCTAAGAGCCTGTCAGCGAGCGAAGGATGAGAGAAAGAGTGGCTGGGGAGGCACTGATGCCAAGCGAGGAACGAGGAGAAAGAGTGCAGCAAGGGGACAGAAGAGGAGAGTGGGGCGAGGAGAAGCTAAGGCATCCGGGTGTCACTCTCCAGTCTAGCTGTGGTGTTACCCGATAAATACACAACAGATTGTGATTTCACAGTTCGATGACGGTTTTTTGGCCTGGTTGAGGCTCTCTGACTCGTCGCCCCGATCCTCAAACGCAGTTTACAGGCGGCAGGAAATGTAGACCTGACCAAAGGTTCAAACGACGGCTTTGATCCAACCACTGGGGTCACCAGCGCTTCTAGGGAGAGGAGGCAGTCAGCCACCATTCCGGGTCTCACGACCGTCTTCATTAGGGTGGTGGATGTGGGGGGAATGGAGCATGTGCCGCGCAGACGAGCCAGTTACCATCCCGATCCCGATCTCGCTGACAGGTTTAGTTGTTTTAAGGGGACGGTCTGACTTGCTTGCCAGAGACAGTATTTCAGTGAGGACGTGTCTTGGCAGCGTATTTGGTGTATCTGGGCACTGGGTAACATGGGGAGGAGTGACAGATAAAATGTAATGGGACTATGGAGGAAAGGCTCCCAGTTATAGGTTTAGTGTCTGTTACTATCTGGCGGCAGTGTGTGGCGCAGTGGGATAGGCCTCTGTGTCTGTGATCAGGAGGGATTTGAGGAATATTTAAGGTATATTTGTCTGTTAGTAGTTAATAGTCTGTGGGCCCTTGACCCTCAGATCCGTGGGTGCACCATGCTGGCTGACCCTGCACTATGACCCCCCAAGCTTGTTTTCACCTGTGTACGTGTGTCTTAAGGAGAGCAAGATGGGATAAGTAAAGAGAGAATTTCCCTGTGATGATTAATGAAAAATCACTATCCTGCTTCTGCCCACTTTACTTGCATCCTCCATGTGCTCCGTCACCTTCAGATACTCTTGCACCCCGTGAGTGCGATCTGGTGCTACTTTGCCCTTAATATTCACACCTGTCAACACATCACCAGCTGTCCTGCTGAGGGGTGCCAGCCTCGGTACGGGACGCTCACGCGACCATTTACACATGCATGAGTGGACTCAGGTTCCAGGATATACTGAATGTATACCAGGGAGAGACGTAAGGGGCATAAAAGAACATAAGAACTATACAAACGAGAGGAGGCCATTCGGCCCATCAAGCTCGCTTGGGGAGAACTTAACTAATAGC
>JAODKE010000121.1:1305332-1316275 GCA_026779605.1 Mormyrus hasselquistii
CTTTTCCCAACCGGCGCTCTTCCGGTCTAATTTATTTGTCAATTAGCCAAAAATCGGGTGGGATGAGGTTTCTCCCTTTCAGTCCTGTCTGCCAGGCGCACATGCCCCCCCCCCCCCCCCAAAGAAAACAAGGCTGAAATTTGAGGCACCGTCCTGTCATTCAGTTTTCATGTACGACGGAGACACAGACCCGTCTCCTGTGCTGCTTGCCTGTGCTCTCGCGTCATTGCATTATGGGGGTATAAATCACACGCATTCCGAAATGTCCGTTAGACTGGGCATTGCATCTGATACCAGCCGCCCTTCCCATGTTTCTTTTCTTTCCCACAGCCTCCTGGGTGCTAGGATGTGATTGGATGTTGACCACATTTAACCATGATTAGCTGATCTAAATAAGGAGACTGTGATTTGTCCCTGGTCGAAACACGGTCAATAGACAGTTCGGCGGTGGTGGCCCAGGACACCAGCGAATATGTGGAGCCTTGGACAATAGCCCAGATTTGGAAGAAGAGGGACTGGGGGGCTGGATGTGTACAGATGGTCCCCGTTTAGCACAGGCTTTCCCCCTGGCCTAACCTGGCTACCTTTGAGTCAGACAGTCATATTTGACCACATCGCTGGTGAGCTACGGCAGTGTCAGGTCTGTCTAATGTACATGTGGCCCCTAACTTGTGGGCAGTAGTGGCTTAATGGTTAGGGAAGCACCTTTGTCATTGAAAGATTGCTGGTTTGAATCCCCGATCAGTAAGGCCCCACTGAAGTACCCTGAGCAAGATACTGCTCCCCGGGCGCTGAATTAACTGCCCCCTGCTATGTCACATATGGGTTAAATACAGAGGACACATTTAGTTGTGGTGTGTCAACACTGATCACCTAATTTTATTCTATTCTAACTGGGAGTTTCAGTGAGCTGCCGTTCCTCTCCATGATGCCTATCAGTCTGCACTGATTTCATCGGAGTCTCCCAGCTTTGAGATTAATGGGTCTTACACACGGCCTAGTCTGCTTGACTCTTCTGAGCTTCCGGAAGGATGGAGATGTGGTGAATTTCCAGTGGTACGCTTCCGTGGAAAGGCAGGGGTGCACACCTGCTGGGGAAGGAAACCGTCAGCAGTGCAAGTTGGCGGGAGCCACAGGGGTGAGCATGGCGTCGGCGCCGGGGCCTCGTTCCGGTGATCTCTGGCATTTCCAACATGACTGATCACTAGGTCCATACCAACAGGTAACCCAATTAACACAACCCAGCTGCCTCTGGGTGTGCTAATTACCTGGTTTGGGTGTTATAGGGTCGGCCGGAGGGAAAGGGGTGGAGATGAGTGCTTGTGGAGATCTTGGGTGGGTGGGGAGGGCACAGCACAGAGGAAGGTTCTGTAGGATTTCTGGGTTTTCCTGTTCCTTTGAGTTTTATGGAAATTATTTTTGTCAGGTGAGATGGCTTCTCTTAATCTGGACCCACTTTGGCATCAATTATTCTAATGATCAGAACCTGTTTAGTTAAACCCTGTCGTCTCCGTTTTTTTTGCCTCAAACCCACAACCCTCAACAAAAGACCAGAAGCAGCACATGGTTACGGTCCCGCAGTCACCAGGGGTGCGTGAGGGCGAGCCTCTGCCCCCCAAGCCCCGCGGCCCAGCGTGCTGTCGATCGATCCCTTTACAAATGAGGGCCGCTCCATTTTTATGTGCCCGACAGATTACACGTAAGGTCATGTGATCCATCATTAAGACGGCATGATGTGCGTTTCTATCAGACGCGATCGACTTTATTGACGAAGCACTCTTTCCCAAACTGCAGGGGAAAACACAGCAAGCGGTGCTGTGTGCCAGGACATTCCCCTCGACCCTCACAGCCGCATGGAGCAAGGAGAGAGAAGATTAAGGGGGGAAGGGGCGGATAATTAAGGTCCTCGTCGATAAATATGTTGCCTCATCCAGGCAAAAAAAGCCAAAATCTGGAAAATTCCAAGGCTGACTGAGACGGGAAAATGAGGATGAAATGGAACAATGCAGATGTTTCTGAAACAATAGTTATGTTCAGTAAATTCCAAAATGAGCATAAGGACAGTAAAAAAACTTCCAACTCCATCATGTTAGGCTCCTCTGGTGCTGCTGTGTGCTTCATGGGGCAGTCTCTGGTTAAGGACCCCCTGCAGGCTTCACCACCGCTTGATTACAGGAGAACGACAAGCGTCCTCCGTCACAAGCGCAACGCTATTGTAGCCCCTCAGGCTTCGCTTACTACTAATGCCTGCCGTTCTCCTCCTGTCACTCAATTATAATTGGATAGGAAATGGCAGGATGTGCTACTTCGGAAGGAGGGTGGAGGTTACCGAAATTGAACTCTTTGCACCTCTGCCGATCGCTGTCCCCTACTGGTCACAACCGTAAGTGCGACTTGCCACTGCCAGATGAAGTGTCCCTCACGCTTCATCATCCCGGTCTATTTTTATGCGAAGGCGTTTCTATGGTAACATGCGGGGTGCGAGCAGCTTGGCTCGACTACACGGGATCCGGGTGTCTGGGCTGCGGGGTTAACCGGGGGGGGGGATGGGGTTGGGGGGAGAGACAACTGATAAACAAAGAAACAGATGCTAAATACATGCAATTGCGTTGTCGCTGTAATTATGGTGTTGATCGTGCAGCGCTAACGGCTGGCGCTCTCCCTCCCTGACGGTCTGTGTCTTGGAGCAGTGGGGACTGGAGGCGTCGGGGCGATGAGGAGAGCCTGAACACCAACACCATGCCACAATGGGGGCGGTGCACAGGAGGACCACAGTAAAATTCCTGACCCTTGCTCTTTTCTTATAACCCCCCCTGTCTGGCCCACACCGCGGCATGCACGATTTAACCCCCCCTCCCCGAGTCAGCCTCGGATCCACATTTCTTCTGGTCTATTTTCTTATGGAATAGGTTGATGTTACAGAAAAAGCTAGAGTCCTTTATTTTGAATTCTGGCTTGCAAAAATAAAAAAAAAGTCTTCCCTTAGATCTATTTTTACAGTGAAACTGAAGAATACTTTTTTAGAGATTACTTCTGGCTTCAAACTTTGAATGTCTTATATAACGTTCACAACACACAAAACAAATCAATGAAAATGAGATAAACTGGAGCAATACATGCTATGGAATGAGATAATATTTGTAAAATATTGGTGATTTGTACACTGCAAGTTCTTTGCGGTGATGCTGGAGATGCAAGAAGTAAACAGAAAACCCTGAGAATCCGTCAGCGACGTTTTTGAAAACCGCGTCCGTTTTCTGAACCCAAAGATCTACCTTAATGTCCCCGGAAGACATTTAGTGGGGAAAACAGGAGATGCTGCAACGCGAGCGACCACGACAGCTCTGTGACGCCTAATTTCAGCGTGCCTGAAACAGGCGGGTTTGCCTCAGGCATTGGCGACACCTGTGCCTGCGTGAATTCGCCTGCCTTTTTTATTCAGATATTATTTTCGCCCTAAATCACTGGTTCAGTAATTTCACAAGTTTTAATTTCATTATATTATTCAAAAATAAATCAATAAGTGGTGTGTAACGGCTTTGAGGCTGTTACAATTACAGGAAGCGTGCTGCTCCTGGACATATTGACAAAGCTGTAAAACATGCCTGTGTGCTGTGGCCCCCTACCCTACCCCCCCCCCCCCATCCAGTAAGGCTGTCCAGGGATGAAGCTCGATTGATGCTGGGAATGGGCTGCTCCATTTAGTCTGGGACATTGAGATTTACGGAATGCCAGTTAAACGAGGGTGTTGCACAATGGGAAGTTACCCGTAGGGTTTGTGGCCTCTGGTGTGCAGGACGTATTCGAATTGTTTTTCTGGTTGCCATTTACATAAATGACCTGACAGCTAAGAGCTCAGGTCTGTACAGACACACTCCAGATTTCAAACGGAAAATATGCTGCCGTTTGAAACCATGTGACAGGGACATTATTAGAGGCCGTTATTTTTTGGTGTCACTATGCCGACACTCAGGTTTGACCTTTGACCTTGGAAAGGCTGTGGTCGGCCCCGCAGCTCGCTCATTGCACAGGACTCCATCGAGGCAGAGACGGCTCTTGGTTATAAAGATAATCAGAAAAAGAAGCCAGTTCCATTCCTTTGGGCCTGGGCGCTGCTCCTCGGTGACGTAAAGATGCTTATTTGAGAAGGGATGGAAAGCTTTGGAGGGGAGGAGAGGAGATTGAATCCTCTTCACACAAAAGGCAGAGTCTCTTTGGCAGGTGTGTTTGAGAATCGATCAGAGAGAAATGTGGCCTGAGAGGCGTTCTCCCTCCTCGTTTAAGAGGGTCGGTGACCTCAGGCCGTGGTTCCGTCTGCTGTCAGATCCGTCTCCTGCGGTAAGAAACCCCCAGTGCCAAAAATATGCTTTTCTGAAGCCTTCATCAACTGACATTTCATCTCCAATCAACCTGACTGGGCCACTTCCCTTCCATGTGTCACTCGACACGTCGCACACATCTGCATTGCATTCAAGTTGTAGGGTCCTTACGCTTGTCTTGTCCCCGTCGCTCCTGTTTGGTGGATAAATGGCAGTTGAGTCCATAGCCTGGGACTCTGGTAGCCTGGATTTCTGCCCGCGTGACCCTCCCCGTTTACTGTCCTGGAGCATGTGCATAATCCTCTGCCCATTTCCACCATGCCCCCTATGACTGGCTCAGGGCTCATTTTCAGGAGCCCGTTTTTCACCACCTTTATTACGTTTTTCCACAGGAAACAAAAGGAAACGAACGGTGCTACTGTCGGCGCACATACAGAGAGCTGAGAGAAGACACGGTTACCCTACAGGGCGGCTTTTCTCTGCGTCTGAGGCCTGCTGGGATCACTCTGCCTCCGAAAAGAATAATGACAACCAGAATCCCCCTTATACTAGTGCAAAAACGCTCCAGTGTGAAACAGGACACAGAAACATTCCATTTTGCCACTTACAAGCGCATTCCTGTTACTTTAAATCTCTTAATAAGCCATTTTACTCTATCCTTCTGATCCTATCCTGAAATGAAATCATTCACTCGAGGCGATCATGCTCAGATTTTCCCATCCGCTGACCAAACGCATTAAATTAAACGCCGCCCGCTTGCACAGCTCTATGCTGTTGGCATGACAGACACCGACGGCAGGCTTGTGCCGATATTTTATTGCACTTGACGGCTAAGCACAGTCAGCTGCCCTTCCGGGCCTCGCTCACGAGTGCCATTCAGTGATGGGTGAGGAACGGAGCCATTTCTCTGTGCTCCGAGGTGGACCGACAGTGTTTGTCTCCTGCCGGGTTTATTTGTCATGTCATCGGGTCACTCAGCTGCTAAGATTCCAAGAGTTGATTGAAACGGTAGTATGTTTTTGCTGAAGCACGTTCATTGAGGGTACTGCAACACTGCAAACGTTGCAACTCTACTGCAAGACCAAGGGCTACATCCCATACCCAACCTCAATCACAGTCCTCTCCTTGTAAGACCACTACGTCTGACTAGAAAATGCACCCCCCCCAACCTCAGTCTCCAATCGCCATGCTGGCAGCCCCTACGCGTGGAGTGTTTGATAGACTTCCAGATTAATCAGCCTTGACTGACTGCGTAGGGTGAGACACATCGCCATGATTCACATCGAAACCTGCTGGTTGTGCGATCAGCCCAGCCCAGTTCTTCTTGTACTCAATGAGCGTTTAAGGTCCAAATTAAACTGCTCCCGTCAGTCAGATATGAAGCACAGAGGTTATATTTTTGCTATAACTGATTTGATGAATTAGAAATCATTGATTACTCTAAACAGTAAACACAAATGATTCATTTAAAAGGCAATAACAGAATTTTAAAAGTGTTCCATAATTAAATCAAGTTCAATATGAAATTATAGTGAGTTGCTTTTGGTTTAATGTGATTAAAACTGTACAGTTCATTAACTAAACAGTAAAGGAAACCACAGGTCATACATTCTGTGTTTAGACAATAAAGAAGGCAGCCTGGATAGGATGTTAGTCCCTGGCAGGGCAGACATTGACGCAAGGAGAACCCAGGGGAAACACACATAGATAAAAGAGGAGGACATGCATACCCCATGCACAGAACTGGGATGTGAATCAAACCCAAAGAGCCCCCATACCACCTGTGCTACCCATGGAGCCATTGTACCACCCATGCTACCCTCAGAGTCACTGTATCACCTGTGCTAACCGCAGAGTCACCATACCACCTATGCTACCCGCAGAGTTACCTTATTACCTGTGCTACCACAGAGTCACTGTACCACTCATTCTACCCGCAGAGTCACCTTATCACCTGCAGAGGTGGAGATTTCAGGTCCAGAAAGTCTAAATCCAGACCAGGATTTTGTTTCAACCAACCAGTTGAGTACAAAGAGTCACAGTCACAGAGTACTCAACTGGTTGGTTGAAACTAAATCCTGGTCTGGATTTGTACTTTCTGGACCTGAAATCTTCAGATCTGATCACCTGTGCTACCCACAGAGTCACTGTACCACCTATGCTACCTGCAGAGTCACCGTATCACCTGTGCTAACCGCAGAGTCACCATACCACCTATGCTACCCAGAGTCGCCATATCACCAGTGCCAACCACAGAGTCACCGTATCACTTGTGATTTACCAATGCTGTTTTACTGTCATCTGCAAAGACATCTTTGAATAAGTGGGAACATGAACACTGAAATGGCCTGAGGGATACAGGACTTACCATGTTCCTCAAACTTTACTCCATTCAGATCTATGCAGGACCAGCAGGCAAATTTCATGTATCTCTGGCTTACTGATGCTGATTAAGTAATTTCATAGCACATATCCATCCAGATCCAGTATCTTTTTCTAATACTACTTACATGTTGTTTTTATTAATGATAGATTTCTTCAGGGAAACCTTTGGTTCATTCTGATTCGAATGATGAGGCAGGTTCCTTAAGCTTAACTACTTTACAGTATTAAGACAGAATGACGACGTTCTCACGTTCAGTATCTATCTGTCTCTGGCCCCACTGAGGGAAGCAGAAGCTTTATCTACGGTCGTTGTAGCCTGGGGTCTCCCCTATGATTCTGTGGAAAACAAAACATTGAGCCATTATACTGTAAATGATATATTCAGCACAAAGCCTTGAGTCTACTGTAGGTTCTAAAAACCATGTGAGGGACTTTGCAAAAGGTAGCAAAAGACCAAATCATAATATCAATCAAAATGAATCGATCACTCTCATTAGAAGATATCACACAAAATAACGAGGACCGTAACTGTCATATTTGGTAACAATGTCAAGATGAACAGATTCGCACTCTAGCAGAAAATCAAATGAGAAGCTTCACAATCCACAATACGTGTGTGCGAGCTTGTCTTTTGACAATCCCTAGTCTTGTTGTCGATCTTCTGGCTGGTGTAAGCCTGTGATTTTGTCACCCAGCAGCGTAGGCTATTAAGGGAGGGGTTACCCGCATGTCACCATAGCACGTCAGGTCCTGGGAATGCCGTGTGGTCCTTTGCAGTGACCGGCACGAATCCGTCCGCTTTACCACACACTCTGCTGCGTTCGTCGTTAACAGTACCTGATAAGGGCCTTCCCACTTACCCCAAAATGGTTCTTTCTGAGGTTTCTTGATCAGCGGCCACTCGCCAGGAACCAGAATCCGAGCCATCTCCACCAGCTCTTCCCACGCATTGGAGACCGGCTGAAAGGCAGACTGCATGGTATTGGTGAGCTAAATGCAATAATCAGCCGGGCTATCAGGTTTGCTATTTTCTGGTCTATCCTGTCAGAGAGATACTTTGGATGTCCCGTGATGATCTCAAACAGGCTCACACCAGTCTTTTTGTTGGCCGTCACTCTGATGCTGCAGAGAATGATTGGCCGTTGCTTTCATGTCTGATGATATCTGGACAACCTGTTTTTGATGACTCTGTTCATTCTTTCCACTTGTACCGATGACTGCGGATGATGGAAGCAGTGGAACGACCACCTGACTGCTCCGGGGAAGTGCCTACCATGATCAGAGTCAATTTGACACTGGTAGATCCCAGCGTGGAATGTAGTCTTTGACTATTGACTATTGCGGTGCGATTGTGGCTTTTCGGCAAGGAAATGCTTCCACTATGATGAGGAATAACTGACTTTTCAGCAGAGTGATCGGGTGTCTTCTCTGCACTCTGGCAACAGGGTGGCAGGGTTGCTTAGACTAGCCTTTTCAATCACAATGTTGGGTGTTTCCAAGACCGTTTCCCACTTAGCCCATTGGGCCACTGTAACTTGATGCTGTTTTTAATGTCAGGAGAGTGTGAAAAGTGTGTAGGCATCTCACCATATCTGGTTGCACACAGTGAGGACGGTCATGTGTGTTGCCTGGACGCCTTTTAGGCATGGCCCCCTTCTGAGTGCCATGTCGTCCAACTTCACAGAATAGTAGCCTACAGGTTGCTGAAGGCCACCATGATGTTGTGTTAGAACTGCTCTTCTTGTGAATAATCAAGACGAAAGGCTGGCCTGTGTCTGGACTTCCCAGGGCAGGAGCTTTGCACAGTGATTCCTCCAGCTCTTGGAATGCCTTCAGCAGGAATTCATTCATCTTGACATAATCATAATAGTCTTTGCTGCCTTTCAGTAGATCACCCATGTCATGTTGAACTCACACATTCCCAGGAAGGAGCACAGCCATGTCTTTAGGTCCCCCAGTTTCGACTGTGAAAGCTCCTTGGACCATTTATCAACTTTCTTGGGGGTTGCCACTTCATGAGTAGGTGTACTTCCCATCTTCTTCCTTTCTTGCTTTGAATCTGGTGTCATAATTTTTTGACTGACTCATCCAGTTCTGTTCTTGCCATTTTGCTTTATTGCAGTTGTAGTTACTGGCTCCCAAAGGGACACTAAACACAAATGTTTTCGTGTTTTATGTTAGTGCTAAGGTGTTACTAATTAAAAAGCACCCAGTGAGGCTGCTCGTCAATGGACTTTTTAACTCAGAACAGCTCTTTTAGAAGCATACTTTGAGTTTCAATTTATTGCTACTTGAAATGAATGTTTTACTTAAAACTACTGGTTGTTTCTAATGTTATATATATATATTTGTAAATAAATGGTAAAGCAGGGGTGCAGTTAAAGATGAATGAAAAGGGGTCTTTACTTGGAGGGGGGGGGCTAAAACCCTCCTAAAATAGGTCTAAAGACTCCCTTGGAGTAAAATAATAATTGTTGTTAAAATATAATATATTTATTATATATTCACAATATCTTCACTGAATCAAGCAAGTATTCCAAGACTTTCTCTGAGCAATGTATATTTGAACCGTTTGTGTCCTCAAAAATCCTCTTTAATTCACTTCAGGAGGTTGATAGAGGCTTCGAGGGTGAGACCAGCACCTGCAATCTCCAGAGGAACGCATCTGAAAGTGCCGCTGTTCCCCCATTTCCAGTTTAAAACTCGAAAACTGGATTTTAAAAATGTCAAGACATTACACTATTAAGAAAGACTAAAATATACCAGAAAAACAAGACAGACTTTAATTAGCTCCAGGTACTTCTGAGTCAGTGGTAAGGGACATTCAGAGCTTTTGTTTCACGAGTCCATTTTCAGCGACCTTATCACAGGACACATAGATAGTTGACACTATCGCAATGCTGCGATATGTCTGCCAAGCCGTGGCACATTGTGATATCATACAGGGAGCAAAACAGTTTAAGGACAAACCTTTAAGGAAACCATCACTGTGCGCAGATTTATCTTCTTTTTACGAGCCTTCTGCTAGCCCGAGCCGGCCGCGTAAGCAGAATGGACGTTATTACCATGTGTTAAATCATTCACGTCGGCTGCTTCTAATGTGCGATTTACACAAGTTTTTGAACTTTGATTTCCTTCCCTTGAAAAAGGACCTCTAAACTCTAAAGGGTTGAAGAATTCTGGGGTAGATTAAAAAATCGCGCAGCAGAGTTTTTTTTAATAAATACCTTTATGATTTTTAATAACATGCCGGCGCATGGCAGGTGCGATTTATACTCAGATATTGCACAGTGCAGCTAAAATTAAGCGAGTATTTAGTAGGCAATATGACAGCATTGCAGCTGATGAACGGGTGTATGTGTGTGTGGAGGGGGGAGTCACTGCAGGGCTCCTGCAATATCCTGACCAACCTCAATAGCCGAGTTAAAGAGTTGTAGTCCACTGGCCAAGAACAAGAATCCTGCCAGACATGATTAATCGCCATCAGAGAATCTCCTGACCGGATTAAAACCAGCCCCCTTGTTTTCTATTTCTGTCCCTCCAAACTAGTATTTCTCCAGGAAAAATAAATATATGAAAACATGTAGCATCATGAAAAAATGAATAATGAAGTCGGCAGAGGTTTCAGCGGAGCCTTTGGACTTCATTAAAAACACCCACGATCAATAGTAATTTCTCTCCTCTATATCAGTCCATGTTACACATTAAACTAACCTCCCTCCACACGCTCCATCTTCCTGATAAATCTCTGGCTTTTCTTTTACCTCCAACAGCTGTTTTTTTCCTCTCTTTCCCATGAGTCCCATCTTCATGGAGCAGTTGTGACGCGAGGCCAGTTTCTGGGCTGCAGTCTGTCAATCGATGGGGGCCCTTTCACCCGTTGCTTGCTCCAAGGATAGCGAGTGCCCCAGCCGGCTCGACCTCTCCCCTACAACGGCTCTGTCGTGACGACCAGCTCTGACAGTTCGGAGGGAAGACCGTCCTCTTCTTACAGGATCTGTGAAAAAAGCAGACGGTGCTCTCCAGTAGACGGATCCTACACTGTTAGTCAGAAGTTGCCGTGGAACATTTGGGAGTTTTCGCCAATGCTGCAGGATGGCATTCATAACCCTTGCACCCACCTGCATCCCCCCCCCCCCCCCCCCCCCCCCCCCCCCCCCCCCCCCCCCCCCTCCCCCCCCCCCCCCTCCCTCTCCCGCTACCGCACCCACCCCAGACGACCAAACGCACCTACCACAC
>JAODKE010000121.1:1367152-1377625 GCA_026779605.1 Mormyrus hasselquistii
GAAGGGAGACAGAGGGGGAACACAAGCAGGCGGAACAAAAGGGCCGGGAGTGAACATGGGAGGCACAGGAGGAGGAGTAAGAAGCCCTGACCTCCTTGGGGCCTGAAGTCCAAGTCTCTGGTGCTGCCGCGGCAGGCGGCGGCGTGGGCTGGTCCGGAGAATAGGGCAGGACGGGCTGGTCCGGAGAGCAGGGCAGGACAGGCTGGTACGGAGAGCAGGGCAGGACAGGCTGGTACGGAGAGCAGGGCAGGACAGGCTGGTACGGAGAGACGGGCGAGACGGGCAGGTCAGGCGAGACGGGTGCCTCGGAGGGTGCGGACATGCGGCCAGCAGGGGGCGTCTTGACAGGCGCGGCAGCGGCGGCGACATGAACCGCGGGCACGGCCGCGGGCGTGCGGCCAGCGGGAGGTAGGAGGATGGGCATGTCCTCTAGTCCCGCGGGGTTCGCTGGCTCAGCAGGCGAAGTCGTGAGCTCGGCGGCTTTCTCCTCCGCAGGAGGAACCGCGGGCGCGGCGGCTGCCTCTGCCGCAGGCAAAGCTGCGTGCGATGCGGAGGAAGCTGGTGTTTCCGTTTCTCCCCAAACTAGGACCAACGAGCAGGATCCCAGGAACAGAGTCGGGGCACCTTCCTGCTTCCCCTGGCGCCGCTTTTTCTTTTGCCGCTTTGCTGTCACACTCGGCACCTCACTAGTGACAGGTGGCGAGTGGGGGGGCGGCTTAGCAGCGGCATACCCCAGATGGAGCAGCCAGACGGCCGCTCTCTCCCTCAGCAGCTTAAGGTTTTCCAGCACCTCTCCAAGCTGCTGTTCCTCACCGGTGTGGAACCTCAGATCAAGGAGGTCCTAACACCTGTCCAGTAGCCGGCGGGCTACTGGGTCCTCTTTTCCCTCAAGCAGGTTCGACCAGCGGATCACCTCCTGCTCCATGGGGAGAATTTCTCCAGTAGCACTGAGCGTGTTGTACATATCGGTCATTCTGTTACGATTCGTGAGACAGGCAAGCAGGTAAGGAGGCATGAGTCCTAGGGTAGACGGGGACAACGGGGTTTAATCAAGCAGAAACAGGCAGGATGGAGGGAGGAGGAGCAGGAACATGAGGAACGAAGGGCGACCAAACAGGCAGGGACGGAGGACAAAGGGGAGCCCGAGGGAGCCCAAACGCGCGACGGGCGGCAGCCAAAGGGGCCGCAGGGGAGAGCGAGACAGGAGGCATAGGGGACGACACAGGGGCCGAGGGAACGGGACAAGGGAGAGATGGAGGAGACACGGAGGGAGCAGGAGGGGACACCAGCAAAGGCGGGCAGAAGGGGAAAGCCGCCACTGGCGACGGTGCAGCCGGAGCCCGGGACGGCGCCGTCCGACGCCCAAGCGGAGCAAGGGGGCCCGGAGGCGGCCAACATGGCACCAGAGGCGACGCCGAGGACCGGCACCGAAGCACCGGGGGGGGACCTGAAGGCGACGGGCTACCCCGAGCCGCAGGCAGCCCCGGAGCCCCAGCCAAGGCACACATGGGCGAGCCAGGGGGCAGGGCGGGGGGGACCCGGGCCCGACGCCTGTGTCCTCGTCCCTTCCGGGACACCGACAGGCAGGGTCCCACTCCGAGGAGTAAGGAGCCTGGACCTCCTTGAGGACAGGGTTCTGGCCTGGAGTCCCTGGCCCTGCAGCGGGCGTGGCTGCAGCAGTAAGCGGAGGCATCTCCTGCAAGACAAGATCGCTCTTGATGGCTAGCTATCGTAACCCAGGATCCTCTTGAACCTCTGGTTGAGACAGCCAGTAAAGCACCTCGCTTTGCAGCTTGAGGCGGCTGTCCTTCAGCTGCGGAGGTGCGTCTCGGAGATCCGTCATTCTGTCACGTTCGCGGCAGGCAAGCAGGCAAGGAGGCGAATGGACCCGGACGGACAGGGTAAACGGGGTTTATTTGGAAAGCACGGCAGACAGGCACGAACATGCATTGACAATATACAATGACCGACGCAAGACTCAGGAAGACGTGGACTAATATACACAGGCAGGTCAGGAAGTAACAGGACACAGGTGATCACAATCGGGGCAGGAACACAAGGTAACAAGGTGGGCGTGGCACACGGGAGGATTGTATGGAGCGGATCATGACATAATGCACCACATATTTAATTTTTTTACTATGTACACAGCAGAGTTATCGAAACAAGTCCCCCCCCCCCCCAAGTACCACCTTAAGGTATGGATAATTTTGTATGGGGTATCAGGCTTACCTGGGATTAATAGCTGTTAGCAAGTGGGTGGGTGAGTATTGTACCAAAGTCATTTACAATATTAACCTTTATGACTTTTAAAAAAATATTATTATTTTCCTATTACCTTTTACTTCCATTTTTTTATCAGATAGGGTCTTTCCTGAATGCTAGTATGTTTTTACCATTTTACATTAATTTATCTTCAATTTGGAATATGGCCAATTCTGTCCCAAATGGGTGCCCTGTCATCTTCATAAGGTGTGATTTGTTAAATCCTTAAATTAACCTCTCATTTAAAATGAGTTTGGATAAATTCAGGTATTTAGGAATATGGGTTACTCATGACTTTAGAAATCTTTTTAAAGGTAACTTTTCTTCACAAATGGATCTTTTAATTATGGCACAACCATGAGCGCTGGGACCAATTCCCGCTATCACTGAGTGGTAGAATCAGTGCTATAAAAATAAATGTTTTGCTTAAATTGTTATATTGTTTCAGTGTATTCTAGTTTAACAAAATCCTTCCTTTTGGCCAATTAGATACATTTCTGAATTCATATTTAATAAGAAAAAAACCCAGTACACATACATATTGGATTTCCCACCCAAATTTTTTATATTATTGGGCCACTAATATAAGAATTATATTTGATGGATCTTCTGAACACTGATACTGTACCTATGTGGCAGCTGTTGGAAAGTCAGCCTCCCTGCCTGATTTGCTCAAAAATTTTGCTGCCTGATTCTATACCCAAGTATTTACCAAATTTATTGTAATACAGTCCCTTAAGATCTGGGCCCAAAACAGATGCTTTTCTCTTCAAAATCCCTCAGTGTTTGGCCAGTACTAAAGAATCTGATGTTTACACTGTCAATAAGAGATGAAGCTTTTTGCACTTGGGCTAGAAGTGCACTTAATGTATTAAACGATCTATTCCCCATAAATATTTTTGTCTTTTAATGAGTTGCGGCAGAAATAAAACATCCTGCGCTCTCATTTTATCAGCTTTTTGCAGCTTTGTGGTTTTCCCATATAAGCACCCTGCTCTCTCCTAGACATTATCCTAAAACTGAATTGCTGCTCCATAGGGTTAATTGGCCAGAATTTCTCCTTATTCACTTCACCCAGTTTCTTGAACCCTCTCAATTTGTTTAAGGTATACCATCACCCAGTTTAAGGCAGTGCACTGGCTACACTGGACTAAAGCTAACTTAGCCAGACTTACACCAAATATCGACCTTGACCTAATCAAGCAATCACCAGCAACATTTTTGCACATTTTGGTCATGCCCCATTTTGATTTTTAGCAGTTAATGGGAATTATCAGAAATCTCACAAATACAGAAGCTTCCTATATTGCTGTGGTATTTGTGGTTATCTCACAGGAATGTGGTTGCTTTTGCAGCGTTTATAGCAAGACAGCTGGTGTTACTGAGATAGAATGAGATTTCCCCACCTACTTTCAGCCTGTGGGTTAGGGATCTGATGTATTATTTAATACTGATGTATTATTTAATGCCATAAGAGGGTGCTCACTGAAATTTTATAGTACCTGACAGCCATTTTTGAACTTTGTCTAGAGATTGGACCCTAATAATATTTAATTATAAAATTTCTTTTTCTTTATTTATTTATTTTTTTTATTTAATAATATTATTTCTTTCTTTCTTTAATTGATTCATTATTATTGTTATTAACCTGATTCTCTATGTTTGTTTATCTGTGTTTATTGTCCTGTCTTCCTTCACTTGCATTATGAGTCTTGTTTTGTGTTGTACAAAAACCTGGTTTATAGGACAGGATCTGTTAGAACAAGGTAAGGGAATTGGGCGAAGAGGGCATGGTTTTACTTCTATTCTATTCTCGCTTTTATTCGTGATACTAAAAGCTCATAAAAAACACTTTGAAGAAAAAGAAAACATATCTCACAGTGTGACCATAATATTCAGCTTCACAAAACAAGAGCACGTGTCTCTGGACAGGCTGAGTCTTCTGAGCGAAACACAAAAGATCTGCAGAGATAGAGATTGAAGTCAAGCTGACTTCAGTTATGAGCAAAAGATGGGTGGGAGAGATTATCTGTGCTGAAAGGAGAAGGTTCTGGAAAATTATCTTCAAAGGAAGAGCGATCCTGGTGTCCACTGCGCCAGTAACATCATACCTGGATATTTTTAGAGGGGGCTTCAAAGACATCACGTCACCAAACACAGAGCGGTAGGTCTCCATATTCTCAGCTAAGAAAATCCCATGGCGATCAGCGCACACATGTCAAGACATTTAAATTTTTTGTTGAGATGCAATAGTTTGTGCTTTTCCACACGGATGCCCCTGTTCCTGGAGAGGAACGCATCTGTGTGGCATAATGCCGTCTTTCATAAGTAATGCATCTTATCTAAACCCTTGGGAGCTTCTTTTTTCTTTTGTGATGCCATTTTAATGTTTATGTTCAGTTTAAATGCCTCCTCAGGGATGGATGCTGGTCAACGGGCCCCTGCCCATGACAAAAGCCCTGCCGCAGTCCCAGGAGCTGGACACTCATTCCCTTGAAGCTCCTGGTCTAGTCATCCCCCGCACCTCCATTACAGAGCTGAGGCTGACCAATCTGGGGTGTCTCCCTTTACCCCTCCCGCCTTCTTTCACCCCCCATTTTCCCACTGTCGGGGGGGGGGGGGGGCACAGGAGGAGAGTACTGTGCACAACCCCTCCGCTTTGAGATAAAGCCGGTGACCATCACTGGCCATGTGCGTTATGACACTCGCCGAAGCAGCAACTGTGGGGAAAAAGGTACCTATAGCAGTTCGGGGGAAATAAAAAGCGACCACAACTTGAAAGACAATCTTCAACAGAAGAGAAAGTATGTGTTGGTGCTTCAGAGTCTGGACAGTGTGTTTTCATTTTCTGCAGAAGAAAGGCAATATTTTTATCCATGGGCAAGTGAAGTTACAGTCCATTATTTATGGGATAAAAGCCTTTATACTAATGAATAAACCGAATGCTAATATAAACAAACAGGCACGCAAATAACACATAAGACCTCCATTCTTATGCAGTCTGTGGTTATGAAAAATGTTTGGATGGGGAATGTAAATGGATAGGAAAACTTAAATAACCCTGAAACAACGTTCTTAGGTTTAATTTTTAAAATTACATTATTTTGGGCTAGGACGCCGTGCCTTTCTGATAAAGTAAGGTGAGTGGGTCTGCTATTTCTGAGGCATTCGTTTCCATGGTTTCCATGGCAGCAGAGGAGTTGGGGGCGGAGGGGGGGGGGAGGGTGAGGTTGGAGCAGAGTTTAAGCCTTTTCTTCAAGGCAGGCACCCGTGATTCAGCTCAGCACACCAGCCAGCAGAGGGCAGGAACGAAACGATGGGGCCCATGATCAGCGACGAACAAACAACAGCGGAGAACGCATATGTGCTTAACATGGCCGATCATAGGCCATGTGTCACAGGTGGAGGACAGCAAGGTCAGGTGATGAGGGAGTCTAAAGATGGCGATACGATGGCAGACAGGCACGGCTCGAAGCCTGACCTTGAGTATTAGAGCTGGGACATGAGGAAAATAGAGGACTGGCCCTCTGAATTTAAACAAATATTATACTTGGTTGTCTTGCTTGTCCACTCAAACAAAGGAGCTCTATGACCAAACACAGACCTCTGTGGCTCAATAAATCTGAACAACACTCCGTGGCATAGCAATAATCTCATCTCTGATTGGGAATTACTGAACATCTTGGTCATTGAGCAGGTAAAAATGCACCAATGTTATGTGAGAAATGAGAACATCTATGTGCAGATGCTTATGGCTGTATCTACAGTACAGTGCAAAAGCTAGGCAGTCACAGAAAATGAAGTCCTTCATTTTGGTGTAAAACTATAACATTATATCTGTCAATGTGTGTCAACCATTTTAGAACCGCTCCTAAAATTACCACAGAATTTGCAGCCACCGCCCACTATACCCATGTATTTTTTGACTCAACTATTACCTTGTTTGGCTAATCAATACACCATTGAGTTATTTAACAGGTCAAGTTAATTCATTAATAGAGCTGATGGCGAAATGTAATGAATACAAAGAATGGCTGAGGTGCCCCTAAGGAGAGGTTTGGAAAACGAAGCACAGTTATCATTAACGTTTAACGTTTAAGATATCATTAACATTTAGAACAGGTGAAATTCTTGTTTATTTTTTGTGTTACTGTTAATTTGCATACGTTATAATATTAAATTGTGTTTTTTTTTCTGAGAAAATGTGCAATTACTACCAAGATGAATAGCCTTAAGCAATTTTCTTTGCTTGCCGAAGACTTTTGCACAGTACTGTACCTTTTCATTGGCCCGAGGCATAGATTTCACCGACCACAGGTCGAGTGCGCTCCTCCTCGTTAGAGTGTGCCAATCGGGCCCTAGGCAGCTGCCTAGCTTGCTGTACCCAAGACCGGTCCCTAACATGGTGAGCTATTTCACTTCAGTCATTCAGATTCGTGACTTCTTTTATGAGTACTGAGGGAAGACCCCAGCTATGCTTTGATCTGGCTGCCTCTAAGCTCCTTTATCGATGTAATCTGAGTATGGAGTACTGTTCCCCATTACCCTGCAATGAAACACAATGGGTTGTAACATGCCACACCATGTATATTGGGGATGTTCAATACCCACTGTCAACCCGGTTGGCGCAATCCAGAGCACAGATGCTGAAGAACAAAAGACCAGGAAGAGGATGAGAAAGTGAGAAAAAGAGAGCGAGAGAAAGAGAAATAGAAAGTGTCTCCTGGAGAGTTCAGTGGACATGACATCAGTGTCGTACATTAAGGGTAGAAATTTAATGAATAAATAGAAAACTTAAAATGAATAAGTGATGAGGCTAGCAGGCTGTGCAGGGGACGGTCTGCTTGGAAAGTGGCAGGTTACAGATGCGTGGTGGTGACCTCCCCAGGCCAAATGGCAGCTTTATTTGTGGCCAGGAATCTGGGGGTGTCTGGGACCTGCCAACAAGGTGTAACCATGGCATGAGTCAGGCCCAGGAAGCCTGAGGGCCCATGACCTAGTGTTAACAACACACAGTGTTACCAGAACTCAGCAGAGAGGTGAGCACCTCAGGTGGGCCGCCACGCCGGCCCGTTCATATCGTATTGTTCCTACCCAAAAAACCCAGCACGCCAAGTCTTTGCTGCGCGGCTGTGGGCCACCCCCCTGTTCCCGGGTCAGTGCCGGCTTCCTGCAGCTGCGCCTTTTCCCTATTGAGAAGCACCCTAATGAAGACCACACTATCCATCACTCCAGTCCCGGCTTCACCATTAGGAGGGAAGATGTCGCCCCAAATGTGACACGGGAAACCCACAAGTGCATACACACCCTTAGGTTATGAATTGATTCTGTTTATGGCCTGCTCCCAGGCAGAGCAAATTATTCTTGAGTTTTGGAGTCTGGAGGACGTTTCCTGTGCTTGCGTCCTGAAGCGTGATTAATCAGCCACGTCCCTCGTACCCGCAAAGTGGCCAGCAGCCCCTAAACTGGTTGAACCGACTAACAGGTATCTTGAGAGGGGAGCCGAAGAGCACTGTGCGCTGACATTGCCAATGACGACCCATCAAGCTGGCCTACAGATTGCCAGATACCCTCACTTGCCGCTCTGCTTTACGGTGAACTCGAATACGACCAAAACTTTTGAGGAAAACTCTGTTTCCTAAAAACAGTAATGTGGAGAGATCAAATCCATCAACATCAAATCTGAACCGTCATGGCAAGTCCTGGCCATATCATTTTGGTAGATCTATAAATCTTTCTTCTGTATTTTCTCTGTTTCTTGTTTTATTTCTGATGCCTGAAGGCATGTTACTTAGGACGTAATTGCTGATCGCTCAATGGGAATTAAGCGGAATGTGTCCCCATCAAAGTTCTGTAATTCAAGCTCAAATTATCTGCAGCAGAGTGGGACTGTAGGAGTGCATCGATGACCTTTAATTACGAGACGGTTACACGATGCGGTTTCCCCCGAAAGTCGTCTGCGTGGGCAGCTTGCTTCCTCAGCTCCCCCTTGGCTGAAAACTGTGCTTCCCATCAGTGCGTGAAGTGCCCAGGGAGGACTTCCACGTCAGGCTGGAAAACCCTGCCACAGGTTCATGCTCACATAATACTGTCAACAGCCTGACAGGAATAGCCGCCATAAGTGCAGCATAACTCCACGCTATGACTAAATTAGTTACATAGACAGCAATTTTGTCTTTTCGAAAACACAGGAAATCTGGCACATCCACAAGAACGAATCAAGGCATTCATCAATCTTCCATTCCATTACTTAAGTAGAGGATTGCAGGGAGCCAGGAGCCAATCCCAGCAGGCAAATGGGGACACGCTACAGGGCCTTTCTGCAGCACTCACCGCCAGTCCATCACGATCCGTGCACACACACAAACACACACACACACACACACAATTTATATGAATATCTTTGTGAGGACCGTCCATTCATTTCTATGGGGAAAACTCTAATCCCAAAATAATGACCTTAACCCCTACCCAGCCCTAATCTTAACCATAAGTAACCAAAGAAAATACGAGACTCAAGCCATTTTTGCAATCGTTACATTTTTGATTGCATTCGCAGATCTTTGTGGGGACCCGAAAAATGGTACCCACAATGTCAAAAAATCAGGTTTTTATCACATTGACATATGACATTTGGTCCCCACCAGATAATATATCCACACACACTACAGACAATTTACAGACACTAACAATAGACAGCCTTTCTTCTCTCATGACATATAAGGCGTACCTGATCACACACAGGCATTATAATGTGTAACACAGCCAGCAGGGGTCTGGCTTCAAACGGCAGTCAAGAGACTGCAGGTCAATTCCAGACATCATTCAGCTTTGGCCATTACGAAGCGACGCAGCGTTTCACTGTGTGCTCTTATTACGGACGTAAACGAAGACGTTTACGATGAAAACGACTTCCTGCTGCTTTCCCATTATTTCTGTAAGTCACCGCGTGGCTCAGCTTGGCATAACGGTGGTCATTTCCTTAGTGCTCAGTCCTTACAAACCCCCCCCTCCGTATTTTAAACCCACACAGTGGGCTGAGAGCAAATGAAAATGCAAAGCTGTGCGGAGTCCCGCCCCCCCCCAGGTCAGCGGCTTATCTGTGGAAACCCAGCAAAGTGTCAGATTCGGCTGCAGGATCCCGACCCAGTCTGGAAGAACCCTCGACACGCGAAAGCACCACTGTGGATGGCGTCCCGGATCAGTAATGAGCGGGATGAAAGATTGCCCTCAAAATAAACGTTTACCAACCGCAGCGGAGCAGGCTGGCGGCATCATTAGGGTGACCCTCCGCGTCGCCCACGGGCACACTCGTACCCACGCGGTCAAACTCATTTAGTCCCCTAAATGAGAAAAAATTAGATGTGGAAAATCAGAGTGCCTGCTCAGGGTTAAGCATGTAAAAGCCGGAAACATGGGCCCCGCCATCCATGCAGGTGCAAGCATGGGAGATGTTGCCAGGCTATTATGTGTAGGCAGTGCGCATGCGAGTGGGACGAAATCCAACAAATTAAAAACACGTATGAAAAAGGACTGACCCCTAGCAGAAAGAATGAACATTTCTCCTAATGAGGGATGAGGTCAAGGACAGAGCACCCTGGAGCCTGCAGCATTATTATTGAGGCAAAGGGCTTTTATGAGTGATCCAAAGCAAACACCACTGTTACGGGCGTGCTGATACCCGGTACCTGCTACTCTGAGTGCATGCTCTGAAACACACACAAATTTGACAAACTGTCAGAGTTCGCCGATTCATTTACACTCTGGGGTGTCATGGGGCACCAGAGAGCAGGACTGATACCTAAATAAAATGAGAATTGGGATCCCTTTAAAAAGGGTACAAGTATTGAACTCGAAAAAGGCAAAGGTAAAACACAGTAAGATCTAATCCTAGCAAACAAACTTCAAAACAGTCCCACCCAGCTGGCAGTGACACTTCAATCCAGTGTGATTTACAATGACCGCGCTCATTTATACAGCTGGACATTTTGCTTGAGCAAATCAGGGCAGCACCATGCACTTCCTGCCACAGTATAGGCAGTAATTTGCCACACATCTACAACCAGCCAATCAGGTTCAGGCTCATATTTCACCCATGGGGGTATTCCATAAAAGTAGCTAAAGAAAGCCAGACTTTCCTGAAAAAGCCAGACTCAAATTAGCACCATCACTAAACTTAGCCTCCTGTTGTTCTACTAATAGAGTTCA
>JAODKE010000121.1:1377630-1387959 GCA_026779605.1 Mormyrus hasselquistii
TAATAGAGTTCAGCTTTAACTAATTAATGGTTATACAAGACAGACTTGCATAGTCTGACTTACTGCGCACACCCAAGATATTTAAGAAACCCAAATGAATAGATGAACGATAGAGTGATCAAATGAGTCGGTAAAAAAAAGTTTTATCGCTGCAGAACAAACGCTGCTGATGGAGCTGTATAAAGAATACAAAGGTATAACTGTTAAAAAAGGCAATACTGTGGCCATAAGTAAAGCCAGGGAGTTGGCTTGGCAAAGAATTGCAAACAGACTAAATGTGTAAGTTATGTAAATGTTAAAAGTGCCTAGTGCAGTGGGATCGTGGTACAGTGGTTTTTGCTGCTGCCTTACACTGGAAAAGTTCCTGGTTTGATCCCCATAGCCAACGATAAACTTTCTGGGTTAAGCTCATGCATCATTCTTACTGTATAATGTTATTCTGTATTATTTGATCTCCATAAAATATTTTCGATCGCATCCGTGTGAGAAGTCCTGCACAAATAACCGTATCTTGTCTTTACTTTCAAAGTAGACTATGACTAAACAAAATATAAAAATATCTTCATGTTCATATTATTTTTTCAATTTGTCATTGCATTTCATGTTTAACCTTTGTAATATGGGTATGCTTTTTATTTGAATTATTTTGTAATTAATTGGAATGCTGAGACATGATTTTTACAGGCTTTATTAAATTTATTACATGACATGAGTGGTGAATTTTGTCCGACGGAATCATCTCTCGGGAATCTGTTCCCACACGTCACACGTTCTTTGAGACGACGCTTAACTAACCGAGACCGTTAACCTGATCTAGAGCAGACTTGTTCCCTTGCACAAGTTACCATGGTAGCTCAGCGGGGATTCATTTAAGACACGTTGATGGAACAGAATTCACACTTAAATGAGCCAAATTTGTTTATATAAGTCGGATTTTCCCTAAAACCTGCTTCGTGGAATACCCCCCTGGTCTATTTCTGTGAGAATACAGAAAAACATCGCACTCCCTAGTGTATGATAACATGAATAGTAAGGGCCAACTCTCTATGAATGGAGCTACTCTAAAGAACACTCACATGAGCTGCGATCCAGCAGGAGGTGCTGTAAGCTGCTCGCAGCTTTCCTCAGAAGGTGATGTCATCGCAGAGGGAGTGAGAGAGACGCACAGAGAGACTCAGGATCTCTTATTAGGTCTGCCAATGTTGTCAAGATCCACCCCCGATGTACCTCTGTTTCCTACAACATTTGAATCATGCAGTGCTGTGCAAAAAGAAGGCCATAAATATAGGGGAGGGGGGGTGCGTAAGCAGACGCTGGAGGCAGCCGCGCTGCATTTTGCATGGAACAAGCCTCGCTTTGCGCTCCTTTGATCTTCCCTCTCAAGTGCCCCACTGTGACTCACCAGCCACGGTTCGACTTGGTGCGGAATGGTGCAGACGGGAGCTGGGGGCAGATGCTTCCCTCGCTGCAAACAAACAAATAAACAAATAAATCGAAACAAAAATAAAAAAATAAAAACAGAATCAGAGGAACAGAGGTCTGCCAGGGAAACAGACCCAGGTTTGGTCTGGGCCGGGCTGGTATGTTGAGGATTTGGTACAAAATAGGTGGTCATGAAATGGACCCCATGAGAGGTGGGATCACCCAAATCTGGTGATTAGCTGGCATCTTGATGACAGTGTCTCCACAGGAGATAATGGACGACTGACTGGACAGAAGACGCATCTATAGTAGACATGGAGCAGATAAGCAAGGAGGACTGATAGTCCTACTTTTTTTTACAGGAGCAGGTGGGTCCTCAGCCATTGGCTGAGACAGGAGCGCCAGTGATGTGCAGTGTAGACATTGGCCACCTCTTTGATCAATCTGGCCAGATTTTGCTACTTTGACAGCAATATAGAAGTTTTCAACGTCTTATTTAGGGTCACTCCACAGTGGCAGCTCACATTATTACTGGGAGGAGTGACAGCAGATACAGAGGATGGGAAAAAAAGAGGAAGAATCCATCCTGCATTCTATTTCAGTAATTCTATTTAAGAGTGTAATATTATTCTGCTTGGCTTGGGTTGTCTGCATACCATTTGGTCGTTTTCCAGTTTAAATTAAACATGTTTGAGTCAAGGTCTAGCAAACTCAGAGGGCTTATGAGAAACAGGTTCCCAAGGCAACCAGGACGGATGGGCCAGCCGAGGGATATGTTGCGTCCGGCTCAGAGGGGGCCACTTGGTTGGGAACAGGCCGGGGTTTATGGGGGAAGCCAGAGATAAAGCGGAGCACAGGAGCTCCATTCAAAGTGTGGATTAAACAGAAGAGAGAGCTCAAACAAAACTAAGCAAGCCTTTATTTTGCACAAGGCAGGCCGAGTTTGCTCTCTCTCTCACACACATACAGAAACACACACAAACAAAAACAACTTTGCTCTCTGTCAGAATGATGGACGAAGCTGTGAACTCCGCTGGCAGGAAGCAGCAGAGGTGCCCAGGGAGAATGTGGGCAGAGAAATGCACTGTGGCCAACTAATATCTAACTCATTCCAGTGCCAGATCACTCTGAGGTCAAGGCGGGGGGGTAGCAACAGATACAGTACAGGCAGAATGAACATATCTGGGATGTTCCTGAAAAAGCTAACAAGTAAAGGTAAAAAAAGTAGGGCAGAAGGAAGGAAGGAAGAGAGGAAGGAGTAAAAAAAGGAATTAAAAGCAAATAGTGACCCCTCACAGTAAAGGCTGGAAATAAGGGAAGTAAACAAAAAAAATGAAAGAGTCCCAAAGCCCCAAATATAAGTGGGCTCAGGTCGCTCTTTTCGCACCCTGGAAAGGGGGCATTCGGGTGGTTCCATCATTAGCCTAACTCGCAGGTATCAGTCAGCTGCTATCCGCGGTGCCAAAGCCCCATACCCATTTAATTCTCATTTAACCCAGTTGGTGGTTGACAGCTGGATCGGGAGCCTTGTTTACCCCACTGTTACCTCAGGCGGTCTCAAAGGTGGGAGGAACAGTTGTGGAAACAGTCAGGGAAACATAGCGAAGACGTGCTATACTCTCCATAACAGTCGCGGCGGACCTCGCTCCGTCCAGTTCTGATATGAGTTTACACATCTCAAATGAACGGCAGCATTATCAGCTGAACAGCGTCCATGACACTTATTGAATAAGCAAAACATTGGCAAGAAGTTTCCAGGAAGGTCTTACCCAGATCAGGTCTGTCAAAAGTAGGCAGATGAGCCATAATCGCAGCAGCATCTACAGGAGGCTGTCTCTTTGTTTTAAGATCAGTGATACACAGAGAATGCAGCTCATTCGTAGAAGAAAGTCACCTCACACCTGCAGAACGAGATCATAGGTGAACTTTCAAACTACAGCCGACTGGCTTCTGAAACAAAACTCTGAGCTGCCTAAACACCAAGGCCGATTCTCCTAGACATCCACAAGAGTGATGATCCATGTATATGCAAAGAAAGCCAAGACACATAGGCAGCTGATTCCACACATTTAGGAGAAATGTACACCTACATTTTCAACGCATTTGAGCTTTCATCAATTTATACATAACCTCAAATAAAACCCATCTGAAATACATATTTATATATAATAGCTTGCCATTACCTCTCGCAGTTATTACCCATACATAAAATGCTACCTGCCTAATGAATGGCGACTCATCACAAGCACTCACACAAGCTCCCGTTGGGTGAAATGAACGCCTGCATGCTTCTTATCATTCCCGGGAGACAGAGAATCCCAGTCCAGACAGAGAGGTTTCCTTCCCTCTATGGCGCTGTGGTTGATTTCCCCTGTTCACCTCCTGAATCAGGACCTGGCTTCTCTCCAGCACACGTAAAACACCAGTTATTCACTAATGTCGGGAGATCATTTGCCACATTTGAAAAAATAGAAAGGATACCAAATTTCCCAACTACATCTGTAGAATAGTAATCTGCACAAACACACAGCCCTTACAGAAACATCCGGTCACACTCCGAAATACGGCTACATGCCACCTTCAGAGAGAACAATTTATGCAGATCTGGGGGCTGTCAGAAGCACACAGAACTGCTGTGTAAGAACATAATGATATATATATATATATGGAATAATAAAATATAAATATTGTATATATATGGAAAAGGTTCAAACATATATACACACTCCCAAGCATCCACCCAGCCATCCATCTTCTGTAATTGCTTATTCAAAACTGGGTCTCAATGAGCCTGGAGCCACAGGTGTGGTGTATTTTACATAGGGATATGGGATTTCTTCTGTTTAAGAATTGTTTTTTCAATAACACCCATCCATCCATTTTCCAAACCACCTATCTGTCTGGGTCGCGGCGGGGTCTGGAGCCTATCCCAGAAGCTACAGGCACGAGGTGGGGAACGACCCAGAAGAGGGAGCCAACCCTTCACTGGGCACATTCACACACCATTCACTCACATCTACGGGCAATTTAGGAACCGATTAGCCTCAGCATGTCTGTGGACTGTGGCGGGAAACCGGAGTACCTGAAGGAGTAAATGGGGAGGACATGCAAACTCCACGTACATGGAACCCAGGCGGAGGCCCCAGAGGTGTGAGGCAACAGTGCTAACCGCTGCACCACCATGTCACCCCATTTTCACTAATAAAACCTCCAAAATGCATCCTATGATTCTGTGTGTTGCAGACGCTGAGATCCAGATCATACATACAAAGGGATTACATTACAAAAAGGAAGTGAGCGGGAGATAATTCCATGTAAACGACACCACCGCCACTGCGGCCCGCCCAGCGATAAGCATCGATCTTCCATTCCCACTCCTGGTTCCCCGTAGGAGGAATTTCGGGGGCTGATAAGAGGCTATGAGGAGCCGCGCATGATAAATGAGAGATAAAAGGAGGAGAGAAAAGGAAGAAGCTCTATCTGTAATCAGTTAAGCTCTCCGGTTTCGACACAATTCCTTGACCTTCTTTGTTAATGTGTTGTACCATCTTCCCTGTGGGGCTGTTGGATTAAGTCGGGATTAATCTGCTCACTCCCCTGGCTGAATACACACAGAGAAGTGGTGACAAGTGTCAACAACAACTACACAACTGAGGGAGAGAGACAGAGAGACAGAGAGAGAGAGAGATTCCTACAGGATTAGTGTGCTACAGTTTCCATCAAGTTAAGACACTAAAACCACATTATACAATCATTCTCAACGCACATGGTTCCTCCTGCACAGTAATGGCTATAATTATGCAATAAAATTATACGCACCAACAGTAAAAGAAATGGAATACAGTTTACGTCTTATGACTGATGCATTATTCTGTGTCAAATCCAGCTTGAGTTCATAACGGCGCATTGTGTTGACAGAATTACATACACAGCCTGAAAGACCTTTAGTGAAAATGTAAGATCTGCCAGTTTGAGAGGATAAAGACAAAAGAAAAGATTCCTGTGAAGTCAAAAACAGCAATCATGAATGACAGCTTACAAAAGGCATGTGTGATCTTCAAAGGGGTTAAGGTACGAACAGTTATTTAAGTGTTTGTGTGTGTGTGCGCTAGTGGGTATACCTTACAGTACCTTATGGGGAAACAACGTCCCCACAACGCGATGAATACCCTTTTTTTTTATTTAATAAAAATCTGTGACTGCAATGAAAAAAGTAAAAATGCAAAAACTTGTGGTTATGGTTATGGTTAGGGCTCGTGGGGGTTGGATGGATGGATAGAGACCCACATACACACACACACTTACACTCCGTTTCAACAGGCACTACCATAGGTTCACTGGAGATCTTCCATTAAAAGTGAATTTTAACTCACAGTGCCCCCCCCCAACCCTGAAAAAAGTTTTTAATATTACACCCTTCTAACGTTGGGGAATCCATCCATTCATGAACACTCATTCAGTGCAGGGTCACACAGGATCACAAAGGGTCACGCAAAGGCAGCCTATGCCTTGGCTGGTAGCCTTTCTGGATACAACTGTCCTTGTGATGAACTTCAGATAGCAAACCAACACAAATCTACTAAAACTATGGAGAGGAACAGGAGGAGGGCCATCTCAACATCAGCTACAGAAACAAAAATCAGGGACCTTCCCACTGAGAATCCTCATGTGCCATCTGGCGCTTTTGGAAAGGGGGGGGGGGTAGCCTTCACAAAGGAATCTGTTTCATTGCATCTCCAGGAAGGAACAGCCCCCTGAAAGGGTGTGGTTGGACTAATGAGTCATTTAAATAATGCCAGATGCACAGATTTTTATCTATCGCACTGAACAATAATATAATTATGCGATCATCCATCTGTCTGTCCATCCTTCCATTTTCTGAAACCGCTTGTCTTATTCAGGACTATGGGGGATCAAGGATGTATTCGGGAGGCTACAGGCACAAAACATCCATTCACCTAGCTGTCAGGGGGGGGGGACCCAAGACACGAGAACCAAAATCCCCCCAACCCCGAGTCACAGCGCCACAACACACAACTTTTATTCATACAACAGGCGTTATTCATAAAACATTTCGCTGGCCTTAAGGCCCCCCCCCCAACCCATACCCCTTACCCCCCAGACAAAATAATGGTAAAACCACCTAGAGTTATTGATGCAACATCTTAATTCTGGAGCTTAGCACCCCAGCCTGCTTCAGATATCCACAAAGACAGATTCTAGCTATGAATTGAATTATCTAATTTAATTATCAATTGGAATCACAACTGTAATTGAAATGTAATTAGAGGTTTTAATATTACCAAGCCCCTACGTTTTCTGCTTAATTAGCAGGGATTCTGGCAGGCTAGGTCAAACAGGCATGGGGTGGGGGGCTCGGTAAACACCCCCCCCATTGCCAGCTATGGGCATTTCTTTACCCACCATGTCTCCATACCTCACCACGTGCCCCCCCACCAGGCCAATACGGCAACATGGGTGAAAGCTGGGGACAGTGGAAGATTTTGCATGCAGACAGCTGAAATAAAGACACGCGTATCCATTTAATGTGATATGATCTGTCCTTTTACAGCTCACCCCATCCTGCTTGGTTCAGCTGGAGGCAAATTAGTGCTCAAAGAAAGCAGCCAGCATGCATTCCCTGGTGGCATCGGAGCAAGGGGCCAGATCCTGTTAACTGCTGTCTACTGGGTACTAAAGCACGATGCCATAATCGGGTCTCCTGCCATCGGCGTGGTGACAACACACCGACGTCATCGACAGCGGCAAACAGCATTTTCACCTTCATATTTCTGCTCATTCTGAATCAGATATGGAAGCTCTGGGGTCAAGTTCGAAAGCAGAATGCCTCCGACATCTTTTCTCCAGTGCCTCATTAAGCGAGCGTGAGATTTGTTAGGAGAGTCGAGCAGAGGTGCAACCGCCGGGAGGGAGATGGGGGGGTGGGGCTTGACCATTCTTTTAACTAGCAGGGTAACTGAAACATTAGATCGGGAATCAAACAAGTTTCCCCAACAAGCTCAGGAAGGGGCCAAGCCAGCGCCCGATTAACAAGACACGTCAGAACAATCTATTTAGTTTTACGACCCCCAGCACTGGGCTGAATTAGTTCCAAACTATAAAGCTCTGCACACTCTGGCGGAGGAAATTAAAAAGATTTAAGTTTCTGTCGCGGTGAGATTGGATGAAGTCCTTGACTGCCCGAAACTGGCCCGAGGCGTGTGTCCGTGGGAGGCGGAGGATAGCTGACCTTGCTGTTAACCCATCCCTCGAAGGAGGGGGGTCACATGATTGCTGATTCCAGGCTCTCCAGAGGTCAGAGGGCAAGTGAGGAACATTAACCTGGCAGGGATTGGGGGAGGAGGGGGGGGTCTGAGCTTGTATGGGAAATAGCGACAGGTGGAGGCATCCAAAATCACGTGGTAAGAAGTGTCATGCAATAGGATGTCGGGTCAGACAGACAAACTCAGGATCAAAGGTCAAGGTGAAAGAAATCTGTTGGGTCCTGGAATGGCCAGTTCAGCATACAAACACTACCAAGAGGGACCGCCTGTTCAGTCGTAACACACTCCATCGGCTGTGAAATGAAAAATCCAGATCAATAATGTTGTATTTCCGTGTGAAATATCTGTGGCCAGTTAACCTGAACGTGTGCCAGAAGTTCCTCTAAAATGTCAATTTAAAGGTGAGGTTTGACTACCTTTCTCAATTTAAACACAGACAGAAAACCTTAAGAAATAAAGACAATACAATGAAAATATGGATAATCCATAAACTACAAGAAATGAGCAGAAGACATTTTGAGCTCATTAAGGTTTGCGCTGTTTGCCATCACGCTGCTATATTAACATACATGTGTGAATTTAATGACCAGTCATAGGACTTTACTGAGCAGCTCAGCTAACAGACCATCATTTCAGTAATTAACTCAGGGACTAGAGCCCAGGCTGCAGGCTGCGATACCCCAAGGTTGGGGGGAAGGAGTAAAGAACCTACAAACTTCACTACTTTGCCGGCAGGGGCGACCATACAGTACAACCCCCCGCCTCCACCCACTTGCCTTAGTGTCACACACCTTCGCTGTTGTTTTATTCTCTGCTGTTCCCCAATCTCTGGAGAAGAGCCAGATGGGGGGGGTGTGTTCAAACAATGCACACACAGACACACATACATACATACACACAGACACACACACACAAACATACATACATACACACAGACACACACACACATACATACATACATACACACAGACACACACACACACATACATACATACACACAGACACACACACACATACATACACACACATACATACATACACACACACACACACACACACACACACACACACATACATATATATAGATATACATACACACACACACACGTATGTGTGTATTTATATATTATATTATATTATATATTACACACACACACACAGAATGACAAAAAAAAAAAGTCAAGCACCCAGATGGAATGGTGGAAATGACATCAGTGCTTCCCTTAGGTTTATAGCTTTTTTTTTTTGGCGGGGGGGGGAAGGGGGCGGCAGGCAGGCAGACAGGATTCATGGTGTTCATGCGTTTATTTTAATGACAGCAGTCAATATGACGATTGAATTAAACATCAGAACATTTCTTTTTATGACAATTATCCACAAAGGGTGCAGCAGTATATTTTGGTTTGTTTTGTTTTTTTCAGATGGTTGATGTGACATATTTTCCGACGTGTGCTCACCTGTGTGTGCACGCACGTGTCTGCGCACGCGTATCGGGGCGGAACTCTACCATGCGCAATACAGAGAGCAGAGGAGAATCGTAAACGTGCGACCATGTAGAGACAAAAACGACAATATGTAAATGAAAATGAAGATATATAACATAAGGCTATTTAGTTTGTTTAAAAAAAAAGTACAATTATAGACTGGTTCTATAGGGAAGGTAACCTTAAATGACTTCTGTTGTGATCTGACCCTATATAGAAAATAAAACAAAATAAAATTAAACTTCACCTACAAGGGGGGGCGGGACGTCCCCCTTAATATAATGGTAGGGGAAACACTGGACATGAATCTGCACGTGGTGAAAGGTCATGTGACTATCGCAATGATTATAATATCAGAATAAAACAGACAATATGAAGCCTCTAGACCCTGCAGATTGGCACTGGGTTTGAATTTACGCCCGACCTGATCCCGCACATGTTGGACTGGGGAATGATTGGGGGACCAGGCTGGCCGCAAGAAGACCTCAACATGTCTATGTCATCATCATAGACACACGTGCCGTGTGTGGACGGGTGTCGTCTTGTTGAAAGACATCAGGGTGCTGTCTCAGTAGGAGTAAGACATGCGGACGCAGGATGTGACTGACGTAGCTCTGTGCCGTCAGGGTCCCCGACTCGCTACCAGAGATGACCTGAAGTCATACCCCATGACTCCCTACATCAAGACACCAGGAGTAATGCCAGTGTGTCAAAACTGATGACAGAACTGCTCCTTTCCCTCTACGCCGCCATATGGGCACACAATGGTCATCTGTAGCAATGCAGAAAATGATCACTGGACATGGTACGATGTCACTCATCATCAGTCTATGCCTGAGTGGTTACGGCACCACTCTATTCTCCACTGTACATCACACACACACACACACACGGACACACACGGACGGACACACACGGACGGACACACACGGACGGACACACAGGCTTTGCACCCCCAGCTACCCATTTTTCTCCCCTCAAAGTTGTTCCCATATTCATTTATCCAAAACAATCTATCCAACATGCAAATATCAAGAAGATACCTTTGGGGGAGGGGGGGGGGGGGGGGAAATTAAAGAGAGTCCGGTTTCCCGCCCCCACCCAGCCTGCCCAAGAACACGCCCATGTAACGGCGAGAC
>JAODKE010000121.1:1395097-1406427 GCA_026779605.1 Mormyrus hasselquistii
GTGCTGGATGACGAGTTACAGGGGTGGTGGTGACGCGGAGTTGGGAGGAAGAGGGAGTGGGTGGGGGGGGGGGGGGGGGGGGTGGGGGGGGGGGCGTGCGGGGTAGGCTTCCTGTCTTGTTCATCTCGCAATTTAAACAATCTACACTAAACGAATCACAACTTTCAGAATTTCTCGCTCAGATCTCTTTCAGACAACTGCCCCCCCCCCCCACAATAGTCCTTACAGCAAATCAATAACAGCAAAGCCGTGTTGAAGTCTTCATTTCAAATGCTGCATCTGGTATACAATTCTTGCTTACTAGTGTATTTACCTATTCATCCATCCATCCATTGTGCAGGACAGTGTCACAGTGAGCCTGCAGCTCATCCCAGGAAACCTCAGGCACCCTGCAAGAGATGCTGTGGGTGGAAGGTCAGCCTGTTGATGGGCACACGCAACAAAATAACGACGCCAGCACACTTAACTGAATGCGTTTAGTCTGTGGGAGGAAACGGGAGTATCCAGAGAGGAAACTCAGCCCCCAAGTTACACTGCGAGCCACTGTGCCATCCGATATTGCAACGGGCCGTGAGTCACTGTGCATGGATTTGCTGCAATGGCACAGCGATTACATGTAAACAGGACAATATGAATCCTTAGCTCATCGAAAGAGGACAGTTAAGACTATGCATGGCAGTGAACTCTCATTCGCATGCCCTGTGCCCGTATGACTAATTGAGCAGTGGTTCACTTTCACGGTGGAAAAAAAAAGAGTTGACGTCAAAAGGGGCGGCCACGAAGAGCCAGTGATTACCACACGCTCTGAATGACATCCCCACAGGATTCACCCAGTGGAACTGCTGCCAGCCCCTCGCTGAACTCAACAAGGCCCACAGAAGCCTGAAGGTCAGGTTGGCGTTCTTCCCACAATCCCCTAGGAGCAGAAAACCAATAAGATAGAAGGGAGGCTGTATCCGTGGCAACACACCACAATGACTTGAGCAACCCATACATGTGGGCTTTGTGAATACCGGTTGGATTTCTAGGGTGATTTGTTACTCAATTAAGCCTTCAAGGCATGAGTGAGATCCAGATTTATTTTCTTAAACCTTGCATCACTTATGAGACTACACAGAGGAAGGGAACGATCTTCTAAGGGAAGACAGATCTAGATCTATGATCCTGACTTCTCACCGGAGTTGCCGACTTGCAATCTGGAGCAGGGGCTCTTAGACTCTGCCCGCAGAGGATTGCGGATGCTGGTGCTCATCCTAGACCATTTCCCCAGCCTAATTAGTCCAATTAGTACTTAATCATGTGTACTATTTATACCAGCGCCTCCGTCCAATACCACTGACAAAAAAACAGTACTTACTAGTTATGGAGCGCGAAGAGATGTAATCATTTTTTTATGTGAAAGCGCAGATTCATCACAGTAATTGGGTCGTTATTAAGGGCAACTGGAACGAGCAGACACAAACGGAGGGCTGTGTCCCCTGCGTGAGACCTGCCACTGACCCCTCCGAAAGCCAAGATGCAAAAAAATAATGCTAAAGCGATTACAAAATCCACCGTGAACGAGTTCATCGATTGGGTTAACCGGAATGTTCCACCAATGTTGAATAGGGCTTCCAGGGAAAAGGGTGGCAAAATCTGACACGGGCTACAAGGTCTCCCTCACGCACACACTGTACAAGCGTGCAGGGCCGCGGCACCCGCACTGAATGTCTTCGTTATGTCATCGTTCCTCACACTTCGCCGGGTGTTGAATGTCAGGCACTCAGGCGGTGATGTGCCGTAGGAAGGGCAGGCCATGTGTCGGGCCGTGAAAATATTCAGTGAGGCTAATGGGAGCACTGGGCCGTTCTGACGAGTCTGTGGCAAGGGTCCGGAAGACTTTTAAAGCAAAGCATTCGGCACATCTATTCCCCACACACATCCTCAATGAACCACTGCGGAAATACTCAGAGGTCCCCCAACTTCCATAAATCCAGTCAATTAAATCCAAAGTAGCATTTTTCTGATTTAAGGTACAAAGCATCCCCAGACCAAGGGCTGTGCGATATGGCATAAAATTCATATTTCAGTATAATTTGAATTATAGACGGTATGTATTGCAGTACGTAATTGGATCTGTAAATTTCATTATAACTTTTTGAAAGGGTAACATATGTCCTTAGCAAAGGCATTGCAGCGGGAAGTTGTATAATAAACTGTTAACACATTTCAAAGTAGTCGTGAACGTAGAAGATTTATTGTGCAAATCTACAATACAAAAATATGAAAACATTTCAAGTAACTTCCCTGTTTTTATTTTATGTTAAAAATACAGGTTGGTTTTGTAAACTGTAAGTAAGCAGAAAACAAGACAGAACCAAAAGCAATAAAACTAATACAATTAGACTAGTGTGATAACTCCATCTATATTAGAATGACCATCTCTCTCATAAAGGTCCTTCCAGGCAGAGTCCCGCACGGCTTCGGGTATCTGACGGGTGACATTTTTGATGAAACCGGTGAAAAATATTGTGTCGGTTACGGGTTTGGGAGAGCGTCCCAGATTGCACGAAGGTCTAAATGGCGGTTTTCAAAACATCATGTGCTAACAAAAAATACCCTAGGGCTATATTTTAGTGACAAATCCCTGCATTCAAGGTGGTAAAACGTAAAATCCATATCAGTTTATGCCTGCTCGCGCATTCCCGGAAAATCTCTCAAAAGCGCCCCGCGATCTCCTTTAACTGTTTGAAATGGATGCTGAGGAGCTAAAAATAAAACTACCAAGTGGAGAGTTTAAAGTTGTGGCCAATACCTACACTAAAATCAAGTCCAACATGTGAGAGAATTTCTCAGATTTATCTTAGATAACGAAAACAACTCTTTTGAGTTGTCTTAGTGGAGGGAGTGTTCGTTTCCCAATATTGCTCATATTGCGAGATCTACTCTCGTGATCCCGGCATCCAGCGCCGCAAGTGAGCGCGATTTCTCCCGCGCACCTGCAAGAAAGTGGGGTTGAGAAAGTTGGCAACCCTGCTACTGCCGTTTGTTTTGCTTATTATTAGGCTGTTATTAAGTAGGGTTTTCATTTGGCTATGCCTGTTCAACTGATGTTGCACGTGTCACTGCATGGTCGTTTGTAGTGGCAATAAACGTTTGTCTTTAATTTTGGACCTGACTGATCTTCATTGGGGTCCGGGTATTCATTTTTATTTTAAATATTTTATATAGAAATTTATTTCTTTCGGATAACAGTTCCAATACGGGTTTAAATATGACGGTATGGGCGGATGCGGTTTGTCAAAATCAGACCCGTGCAGGACTCTGCTGCTGGGTGCAGCAATAACCATATAAATAATTTTCATAAAAATCATATTAATGATAAATTATTTATTTGACGCGACTTGATTATGTCATTTTTGCAGGTGAAGAGCGGAAATTTCTGTGGTATGGCGGTATAATCAAAATGTCTCCCGCTGGCCAAATTTATATGGTATACAGTTTATCCTGTTTATACCGCACAGTACTAACCAGACCCCCACCCACCAATCAGTACACACTCCCTTACCGGCATCAGGAAGGTCCTTACCACTGACGCCTGATATTCACAGGTCTCTCTCTGTACTTTCGTCTCCAGTATCCCACCTGCCCCCCTAGCCTCCCCATGAAAGATCATATGTGAGCTGACTGGGAGCCCCAGATTCACAATCTCCATCCTGAAAGCTGTCGCATGCTGTTCCTGCAGCGTTGCCAACAGACTGAACATGCGCACAGATATACACCCACAGAACCTTGGAGGGCCCTGCAAGAATGCGTGCAGCACCTTGAATAGACACTGGGGACGCAAGAACAAGGCGTGAGGAACGAGCATGTCCCCTGCTTCTGTCGCATAGGCTCTCCTTTAAGGCGGCCACGTGTTCAACAGCAGCCTTTTGTAAACCGACTGAATTCAATTGTACATCAGGCAGTCTGGGAGCGCGCCTCTATAAAAGGGCAGCTCCCCTTCCACTGTCCCCACCAGGAATTCCGGGGCTATTTTTCGACACATTTATGCAAGCCTCCCTCCCCCAAAGATGAGCCGAAGATGAATAATGAGGCAGGTCCCCGTGTGTTAATGCACTGCTGCGGCCTCAGAAGCTGCCTGTGGCTGTGGGGGTTATTGTCCCAGGTCTCTGTGGGACGGCCAACAAACACATGGCCCAAGTTGGGCACAGACCCCCTCGATGCACTAGAGGTGTGTGGCTCTGGGCGGGAGGGGGGGTTAGTTAATGGATGTTACTTTCTCTGTCTCAGAAATGCATCTGGGGGCTAGAGTCTCCTCTGGCTGTGTGGCATTTAAGGGCAGAGGGGTGGGGCCAATTTAAAGGGGGAGGCTGAAAAAGGAAAAATATACATGCTCTTTGGTGGCTGGGTGAGAGGATAGGGTTAGACATGTTACTCTGTGTGGAATTAAGGAGCAGATCATGCTGTGCAAAACATCCTGCAGAACAGAGATGGGACAAAGGAGCTTTGGCTTCAGACGTCACGAGAGAAGGACACTGAGCTATTGGCAAGACTGTCTGTGACAGACAAGTCCCTACAGACCAAGAGCATGAAAAGTGTGAGAGAAAAAACAAAACCCTATTAACACAGATTTTAGTCTGTTAAGCAGAAAAAGGTCTCAAGCAATCTACAGCGAAATCGCAGAATGTCAGACCCTAGTCTCTAGCTCAGAATTTGCAGCAAGAAAACCCAGACAGCCTGGCAGAGAAGCTGCAAAACCTTAAACATGCAATTATATGATTCCTCAACACCCGAAGCCTTTTACTGCCCTGTTATTACCATATTCAACTTGTCGTAAATGTCCTGCTAAATTAATAAGAGCAAATCCATGCACTTATCACAATAACAGCTCAGCCAGCACCCGATAATGGTGATTCTGGTTTAACGAGAACTCAACAAAAACCTATTTTATGGGAAAGTCCCCTTCAGCATGGTCATTATGTCGCACTTTGAATTAGATACATCCTTTTCAGTTCAAAAAAAGATTTATTCCTATCAAATGGGATATTGTCACTGTTCCCGTTAGTATTAGTACGTATTTTAGCTTTTTAAGTTGATAAATTTAACAGCACCTTGAATAATGTGAAGTGGCAGAATTATGCAAAATTAACAACTTTTGTGCTAAAATTATACACTACTGCTTATTAAAAAAATTATGCAGACTAACCAGCAAACAGTCAGCATCAATCAATATGAGCTTTTCATTCATCTATAGAGCTAATACAGCATTTAAATGGATCAACCTTCTCATCATCTTATTTACTGATACTCCTTCATAATGGATGCTGTGTGAGTTGTGTCATGAAGATCTGTAAAAAAGAAGAATCTAACCAAAAGCATGCAGAACCACACACCAGAAAATGCAAGAAAGAAACATCAATGGCCCAAACATGAAATGCATTACATATCTTTCAGTACGAGGTGCCAGAATAAGAGTAAAATCTGTTTTTTTTTCAACTGTTCGCCCATAGTGAGCTTTAAAGCCCATTGAATGTGTTGTGCTTGAACACAGGTTCAGTCATCACATCCTTCCCAAACTGTGGCTGATGCTGGTCTCAGATCAGTACCCTACACCATCTCTCCACTGGGGAAAACACCTTTCCTGAGAATGAACAATAAACAACACCTTCCTCATCCAGCTGCTCAGCCCTTCCCATGGTCCCGAGGGAATTCCCCGGGTGAGAAACCCAGCTAAGAAAAGACATAGTTTAACGTAATACATCAGCATTTATAATCATTATTCACAGCACTAACAGATGATTCCATGTGATATGGTACTTAAAGACTCTCTCTAGAGGTTTATCATATAATATGATCATCTTATTTTCAGGCATCAACTATCAGGGAATAAATTCAATATGTATTAGAGGATATTCTACGTTTGTGGATTAGCACTAAAAAAATATGTTTGAGATCAGGATACAAGAAAAGGTCTCTATGATATGATCTCTTTCATATTATACATTGGCGGGAATAAAAGTTTTTTATAATTCTCTTCTCAATAAGGGTTTATAGAAACGATATAGTGACACTTGCCAATAGAAACGGAAACAGAAAACGGAGGCAGAAACGGTCGTTAAATTCTACAAAGCGGCTTGTGCTCCCAACGACTTGTGTTTCACTCTTGCTCATCTGTACCTATTTCCCCAAAGCAGCGTGTTGTGATTCACTGGTTGTCTTGGAAGCTTAATCCTCCCTATTTGCATTCACCCGACTACATTTGCTAAATTTTATTATTTCACCACCCTGCTTCTTAGGCACATTTGATATTTTACACACAAACATTACACTGTAGGCTGAGCCCATATTTATGATGACTGTTTTACATAATCTAATAATAATCATCAACATCATCATGTTGTTAATGAACACATGAATGAATATATTCATGTGCTCATTAAGGAAAGTATGCAGTCGGTGAATTAAATCGTAAACACTATATTAAGTGTGAACATAATCTCCATTTGTTTGTTTGCCACCAAATCACTAATCTAGTGTCTTCTGACTATAGTTAACATAAAAGGTTTACCATTTTCCTCTCTAAATATCATTGCTGTCAAACCCACCCTTGCATGGGTGGATCCTGGCAAGGATGGGCGTCACCTGAGCAGTGCTGAATTAGCCAGCCAAATTTCCATTCCTAAACATTACTGTAGGTGCTTTCACACTGCAGGAACTTTTAACGGATTTATTCCGTTAACATTTTTGCAGATCGGGGGGCAAGTTAAGAGACGTGCAGAGACGTGTAAAGGGCCACAACCTTTTTTTGCGCCATGAACCATCATGTAAAACAATATTTTTACGGACCGGTATAGAAACAACTAAAAACAAAGCGCGTAAAAATACAACTCACGATCCCGTTGAATTAGTGGGAGCCCTGAGTTTGAGGAGGGAGCGGAGCCGAGTAACAAAGATAATGAGGTGCGCAATATTTAACTACAGTAAATTCCAGTTATAACAGACTTCAACGGACTTGGCAAAACAGTACATTATATCCAAAGTCCATTATATCCAGAGTTGCTGTTTGCCCAGAACACAACTGCAGGACACCATTTACTCATGTCACACCGCAGCAGACACTGGTATAGATTATTATATTGTACATGCAGTAATCAAACTTTACCTGAGCAGACGCGGGACTATTAATAATCCCGACTACGTATCTGCGCTGGACATCACCGGCACGCCACGCGCCTTGTAGGCGAAGCTTTCATGTCCACTATAGCCGAACAAAACTACAGCTAAAAGCGGCCCTGGGGACCAAACTGTTTGTCTCTTATAAGCGAAATTCCGTTATTTGCGAGTCCGCTATATCCGATGCTTTTTCTGCATGTTCTTAAAGGCGCGTGGCCGGGACCAACGGACCTCGTCCGTTATAGACGATATTCCGTTATATGCGAGTCCAAAATAACGGGATTTTATTGTAATCACCAAGTACGTTGCCTTATCGCCACCTATGAGCCAAAGATGGAAGTGTTTTCCAAAATAAACTAGCCTCTGTCATCCGTTCACTGCGGCCCAGCACAAAATGCTCCACGGCTCGGTACCAGTCCGCGGACCAGTGGTTGGGGACCCCTGCTATATTAGGGTGACCAGATAATCCATGTCAGGGAGGACACTTTGAGCTACTTCGGGTTTTAGAAACTACTTTCAAACTGAAAGGCTCCTGTGTTTGGCTAAATAGTTCAGGTCTTCTTGTGCTTGACTGGTTTGTTTCCTTGACTGAAAGACTCATCCAGCTGTTTCACATTAGCATTAGTGACACATGCATGATTATAGGACACTGACCAATCAGCACACAGCAATAGCGCAGTGCTCAAGTGAAATCCAGGTCCTTTTAATTGAAATGGTAATTTACAAATCCTGTCCTAGCTCAGACTGTCCTCCCTGACATGGATTACCTGGTCACCCTATGCTATATCCTATAATAATTTCATCTCTCTTGCAGAGTTTGCATAACGTCATGGCCGGGCCAGGACAGGAGGTTATGTGATTTCTGGCCACTCAGTGGAGTTCCTTGTAGTGGACCTCGCCCAGTGTTCAGCAGCTAGATCCTCTTGGGTATTTTGAGACTTGAATTTGCCTTTATCCACTCCCCTAGAAGTACTTGCATCCTCTCTGGTGCTGGCACAGAACAGCTATGAAAGTTATCCTATCATTTTACTGTCACAACGCATTATTTATTTGATTGCTTTAAGCTGTGATACTCAAATAGGAGAAAAGCAGATGAGCCAGATTTTTGATACTCCTCCCTGGTTGTAAATAACCCGAGACCTTTGGTCATGACATTGAACAAAAATCCCTGAATTCACAGCTAAAATCAAATCTGTCATGACTTGAGGTATGAAGGACTTGAGGGCAGGCATTGTGGCGAAACAAAAGGGGTTTACTGAATTCAAAGAACAGAGACTGGAAATACACAGGTTTGCAAAGGAGCACAAAATGGGAGGAGTGGAACTAGGAAGAGCACAGGCAACAAGAAGGTTCAATATCAATGACCAGACTGGGGAACACAGGACTGAGAAGCACATGTATACTGGACTAACTAGGGAGCTAATGATAGGCAGCCAGGAGTGATTTCTACAAAAGGGTTCCATAGCAGGGAGGACACAGGAAAGGACATGACAAAATCATTGAGTTAGCATCTCCGGGGTGAAGCTGATGGAGGGTGAAAGTGATAATACATTGTTACTTAGTTCATTTTGTTTACAAAAAATGGCCAGATGGCTCTGATTATAAGTACATTGTAATTTGAAATATTTGTTTTATTTTTTTGAATTAATAAACCTTAAAATTAGGATGCTTTCAGTTATTAAGTGCACTTTCACTGCTTGTCAGGCTTTTGTTTTTAGGGCCATTTGCCAAGTAAATTTTAGATTTAGGTTTTTTCGTTCCTAAATATTAACATTAAGTTTTGAGTGCAAACTGAGAATAAAAGAATCGGTGAACATAGTGGACTGAAACTTGATATGGTGGCTGCTTTGTCCAAACCTTCCATTTTGTCTGGTCTGACATTTTAGGAAACCTATCAGAATAGCATACTCTCAGTTACAGCGCATGCTTAGAACAGAATTACCGAATGTTTTCAGCTACTCCAGGAATTTAGCTTACCACTGCAAGAATATTTGACAGAAGTTCAAGCATTGCATAGAATATTAGATGGAAATTAAGCAATTATGCTTTCCCGTTATTACATGTAGTTATGAGTACATGAAAATACCATAATAATTTATAGTGCTTCTAGACCTGTTACTACATGTAGTTATACCTGCTATTACATGTAGTTATACCTTTATAGTGTAGTTATATGTGGTATTACGTGTAGTTTTACTGTTAGAAACTACAGGTGTGTCGGTCTGATAGTTTACATTTCTTTATCAGAATGTGATACCACCATTAAAAACTAGGCATATTACTCTGGGCAAATTTTCCTTATTACAAGACATTACCTCTGGTAAAAATACAGTTTATTTTTCCTTCTTTATAATACTGTCTTTGGGTGGGCTATTTTGATAAACTATGACAGACTGATTGATGTAGCAATAAATTTGTACTATCTATCCATTATCCTCCACTTGTCCGGGGTTCGGGTCGCGGGGGTAGCAGCTTCAGGAGAGATACCCAGATCTCCCTCAGCTACCTCTACCAGCTCTTTGGGGGGGATGCCAACGCTTTCCCGGGCCAACCGAGAGATGTGATCTTACCAGCGTGTCCTGTAGGACATGCACGGAAAACCTCTCCGGGTAGCCGCCCAGGAGGCATCTGCACCAGGTGTCCAAACCACCTCAACTGGCTCCTTTCAATGTGGAGAAGCAGCGGTTCTCCTGAGTTTCTTCCAGATATCCGAACTCCAAAGCTTATCCTTAAGGGAGAGCCCAGATACCCTGCAGAAAAACCTAATTTTGACCACCTATATTCGCAATCTCATTCTTTCGGTCATTACCCACAACTCATTCATGACCATAGGTGAGGGTAGGGACAAAGATGGACTAATAGATCGAAAGCTTTCTCAGTTCAGCTCAGTTCTTCTTTAGCCACAACGAACCGGTTAAGCGCCCACAAAACTGCAGATGCCACTCCGGCTGTCCAGCTCTCGATCTCACCTACCCTCACTCATTAATGAGACCCAAGATACTTGAACTCCTCCACTTGAGGCAGTACCTCCTCCCTGACCTGAATGGGGCAATCCACCCGTTTCCGGCTGAGAACCATGGTCTTGGACTTGGAGGTGCCAATCCTCATCCCCGCCGCTTCACACTTGGCTGCAAACCGCCCCAGAGCACATTGGAGATCCCCAGCAGATGAAGCTAACAGGACGACATCGTCCGCAAAAAGCAACGAGGCAATCCTGAGACCACCAAACTGGACACCCTCAACACCCTGGCTGCACCTAGAAATCCTGTCCATAAATATTATAAACAGGACCGATGACAAAGGGCAGCCCTGGTGGAGCCCAACCCGCACTGGGAACACGTCTGACTTATTACCGGCAATGCGGACTAAGCTTCTGCTCCATTCATACAGAGACCGAATTGCCCACAATAGTGGACCCCGAACCCCATACTCCTGAAGCACCCCCCACCGGGCACCTCGGGGAACCCGGTCGATCTCACCCTCCTCTCCAGTACCCCGGAATAGACTTTCCCAGGAAGGCCGAGCAGTGTGATCCCCCTGTAGTTGGAACACACCCTCCGGTCCCCTTTCTTAAATAACAGGACCACCACCACGGTCTGCCAGTCCAGCGGTACTGCTCCTGACCTCCACGCCCTGTTGAGAAGGCGTGTCAGCCATGACAGCCCCACAACATCCAGAGCCTTTAGGTACTCCGGGTGGATCTCGTCCATCCCCGGGGCCTGGCCACCACGTAGCTCTTTAACCACCAAGCAGGGTTGAGGAGGTTCTTAAAGTATTCCTTCCACCTCCCGGTGATGTTCCCAGGGAAGGTCAACAGCACCTCCTCCCCACTATAAACAGTAGGAACCAGGAGCTGCTTCCCCTTCCTAATATTCTGGATGGTTTGCCAGAACCAGTTTGAGGCCGACTAAAAGTCACTTTCCATGGCCTCACCAAACTCCTCCCACGCCTAGGTTTTTGCTTCCGCAGCCGCCTAAGCCTCGTTCTGCCTGGCCTGCCGGAACCTGTCAGCTGCCTCCAGAGACCCCAGAGCTAATAATTCCCGGTAGGCCTCCTTATTCAGAGTGATGACCCCCACCCCCCCCCCCCCCCCCCCCCCCCCCCCCCCCGCACCAGCGACAGCGACGGGCAGCGCCAGCCCCCCGCCCCCACCCACCCCCCGCACACGCGCCGCC
>JAODKE010000121.1:1410263-1426673 GCA_026779605.1 Mormyrus hasselquistii
GGGGGGGGGGGAGAGGGTTGTAGGGTGCATTTATAGATTACATTGTGGGGATAAAAACGTGTTAATGTGATAAAAACATAGATGACATTGTGGGAATCATTTTTTGGTACCAACGAGAGGAAACTCAATTTTATTAAAATCTGTGACCGCAACCAAAGAACTAAAAATGGCTGAGTAGGGATTAGGCATGTCATTGTTGAGGATAGGGTTTGTCCCATAGAAATGAATATATGGTCCTCATAAAGATATGCATACAAATGTGTTTGTGTGTGTGTGTTTGTGCGTGCATGTAAAGCAGAAAGAGAGAGCGGTGCGCATTTCCCACCTTGAATGACTCTCTTGAATGGTCTCACTGTTGTACAAAAGCTGATGCAAATAGTATGATCAAAAGACCTCTGAATGGCGCTTTGCACACTGAGTTCATACACAGTGCTTTCCTTCAAATCGAATACACCCACCCTGAACAAGGAAAAGGACCCTCTACGAGTCCCCAACTGCCCCTTACGCAGCGTGACATTTAACAACTGCCCAGCACTGAAAATGTCAGAAGTGCAACATAAGAAAAATATTATCCAGTCTGCAGTAACTTGCATAGTCAGCTACACACTGTATCATTGTGTCACCTTTATCATGGTTGTTTGTTCTAACTCTGACTGGATATACTATTTTCAAGAGATAATGTAAATTGTTTCCAGGAAGACCACGATGAAAATAAAGATCTTTTTTTTTTCCATCTGGTTGCACATTTCATTAAACAGTCTCTGTTATGAAATTCTTGATTTTTTTAAAACTATAAAAAGACTTTGTAGAAACTCAATATACCTAAACAAAATTATACCCTGGGTTTAAAACAGTGTTATCTTTAAAATTAAATATTTACATTCAACATCGAGAACAATAGTGCATGAGCCATCAACTGCTCTGTGTCAAACATAGTGCTTGTCATCCGTAGATGTAGATCGCTGTGGTAGAAAAGAGGAACACAGGATCCCAAACTGCAGCCTATACACTGGCAGCCTACAGCCACACTTTTATTAAAGGTACTCCTCATTTGGCCTTTTATTAAACCTAGATGTCTTGGCGATCTGGCTTTACTTCCAGGACAAGGTACTTCAATCAAGTAGTTAAGATATGGAATGTTAAAAGCTGCTCCAGCCTCCAAAGACTGATCTGAAACTAAACAATATCATTGACAGAATTTCAATAATGTGAAAACCCACACCCAAAATAGAAGACGCCCAGCACTTAAACCTGAAAAAAAAAGATACTTAAAAATTCCATGACTCACTAAAACAGCAACCATTAAGGTGAAGAGCTTTATGTCCATGGAGCTTTACACTGGAAACAATGGAAATACCCAAACATCAGCAAAGATACAGTCCATATGCATGCAATATGCTTTATCAAATATCAGCCAAGTGCAACTCCCTGCTGTGAAATTCTGCTGAGGGGGAAGTTTGCATTGACAGATTGATTTTACTATGTGGTTTTGACCACACAAACCCGGCCAGTTTGCCCTTTATTCAGCACATTGTCTAGCTGCTGAGGTTATGATAAGGGCTGAATGAAAGGAAGACAATGAGCAGGCAGGGAGACAACATCTTCAGAGGGACTTTGGGGTGTCTGGGGTGTCTGGAACCATCATAGCGTCCACCCTCCTAGAAATGTGGTCAAGCAATAATAAGAAGGAGAATTAAATAAATTTGAAAATAGGTGGGCAGTGTTGGCTTGATGGTTAGGGAAGCACACTTGTAATTGAAAGATTGCTGGTCTGAATCCCCCACCAGCAAGGCACCACTGAGGTACCCTGAGCAAGGTACCGCCCCCAAGCACTGCTCCCCGGGTGCTGAATTAGCTGCCCCCTGCTATGTCACATTGTCACATATGGGTTAAATGCAGAGGACACATTTCGTTGTTGTGTGGTGTGTCAACAATGACCACTGATCTTCAAGTTCTAGAAAGAAGTCAGATCTATAGATATATACAACACATAATGAAAGTGTGTGCGTGCATGTATAACTAATCAAACTAGTATTTTTGATGTGCACTATTGGTATTTGATGTAGTAGTATGAAGTAACAGGCATTTATCTTTCCAGTTTGCACACTGACCATCACTGTCCAAATGCTGATGTCAGCCTGATTTGAGCTTTAGGAAAATGTGTTTCTGCTGCCTATTACAGACTTCATTTAAGAGTAAGAACATGATCTGACTCAAGACAGAGAGACGTATCACATCATCATGTTTGGGTGGCATGTCTCTTTAAATCTTTAAAGGCTTTAAGATATTTTTACCCTGCCTATAAATCATTCAGCCAGCAAAGTTCATATTTATTTTCTAAAATGCCATTCCAATGTTTAAAAAAAATATATTCCCAGATTTTGGTGGGCAAGAAGTAGGCTTCCAGTTTTGTTTCAGCACTCTGGCATGATGTCCAAAAGCAGCACATGCCAGGGAGTCATTTCTCTTCTCACACTGGATGCCTGGAATTAAATTTTTCCCATGGAAGGCAGTTATCCAGTTATAAAAGAGGGAGCCCAGTGAGAGAAAGAAATGAGGATTTTAATGAGTATGATGTGTCACTTCTATTAACCAAATGTCCTATTAAAGTAACATTTAATAATTTGTTAGATCTAATGAACACTGGGTTAAATTTTCATTAAGTTTGCATGTAACCGTAACATGGGAAGAAATAAACAAATCCAAGCAAAAAAGATTCATTGTGAAACCTGTGATTTGATATTATATCACTTTTATAAGAGTGGTCAACATGAACTCGAAACACTGCGTGTCAGTTATGGACAGATTTCTAAGCTTGTTAGAGACCCAGAACACAGGACCCTGTTGCTAAGTGTCCTTAAGAACACTGTTGTTAATCTTTTCTTTCAAATTAACTCCTGAAGTAAAATAGCAACTACATTTAAGAATCTCAGTTAAATACAACAGAGGGTCACTGCAGCTAGAATACTGTGGTCCTACTAAGACCCAGACACCTGGAATGGAGGCTTTCAGTTACAACCCAAAAAGGTGAAGTGTTAAATGGAATTTGCATTATAAAATCAGGTTGTTAGAAATGACACCAGGAAACAGCCAATCTGCATCCCTATGCCTGACCACATGACCACAGGTCATTTCACTTCTAAAAACCTCACTGTGTGCCCACAGGCTTTCAGCTCAATGTCCTTTGTTAATTTTCAGTTCTTCTTATAAATGTAAATGTGTGTGTGTGTGTGTGTGTGTGTGTGTGACAGAGAGAGAGAAAGAGAATTTATTTTATAACTTACAATAATATCAAAATATTTACATTGATTGATATAGTACACTGTTTTCCATTTTTAAATGCCATAATCAATTTTGCCATTATTGAAATGCATGCATTTGGGAAAAGACGTAAAATATTCCAGCTTGACTTCCAAAGCATACTTACCCTTCCATCTTCCATGTTAAGTGTAACTTTAAAACCTGTCAACATACAGAATTCGGAATTTTTTATTTAAATCTTTCCAGCCAGAACTAGAAAAATTGTTCCCTTGAAAACATTAGACACAGCGCCACCTGCTGTGGAATCAGTACAAAAGCGCTTTTAATAACTTTTTTTAAGGAACTAGGCTTGATAATAATCACACATGTAGCAAGAAGTATTAATACCAAGCACACCTTATGTTGTCCTCAATATGAGGGTGCTGCTAAAGACTTTGGGCCACATGAAATCATATCACATTGGGTCCCAACCCGACCAAACCAAATATTTAGAGCCCCTGTCTGTCATGGGCCCTTGGAATCTCCCGTACCCCTCCCCCCACTCCCCTTAACGACACCCCTCCCTGAGTGGGTATCTGGTAAGGGCTGTTCTGTAAGCGCCCACATATTGGCTGTAATCATTCTGTCCAGGTCTTACTTGCAGTAAGCATGCAACAAAATTTCCCCCTGAGATCAACGAAACACATGCTAAGGTCTATATCTTACCTGTAATTGATTTCACCATATGACCCATATGATAATAAGTCACCTGACTTGTTCTCACTGTCTAGATGAGGTCCACCATCAATGTCTTTACGTGCAATCAGTGTAAAGATCTGTATAATGAAGTAGGAATGGGAAATTTAACTGGACTGACTGGAACAACGGTTCTCACTGGATTTAAGTGTTCTGTGATATTTGATAAAAGATCCAACGATTAGAAAAGAAAAATATGAAAGCTACTTAAACTGGCTGATTGTTCTTCATGTGCAAGACCTTTCATGAAAAGGGGGGATACTTACTAGATACATGTATAAAATTCATGCAAGTTCCCAATGAAAATCTTAAGTAATGATTTGTGTACAGAACGTCGTTATAATAGAGGCATTGAGGGCAGAACAGCCTGTAAGATTCATTGTATTCCTGAACACTATGTGTTCAATTATCATTTGGAAATAAACTGTATCCTCCGGCAGTTGCAGATGACTGTGTTACTGATGCATGGCTTTTCAGGCTGTCCAATATAACTGAAGACCTCGGGGACATTTCTTTCTATTCAAGCTATGACTGCAATTATTAAATTGAATTCTCAGGCAGGAATGAGTATTTGCGTATCTGGCCACCAAGGGGCACTGTTGTTCTATCCTCTCCTACACTTTAGATACAGCACTAACATCAAAGCGAATCAGCGATGTTTCTTTTTTTTTTAACTGGAGAACCTCCTATAACATCTTTATATATATATAAAGGCATCGGTAAAATACCTGCATTAAAATTTTAACATGAGAGCAGCATCTCCCAATATAAACTGTAAGGCTTGCAGGAGAAATTCAGCTTTGAAAATATAAGGGTAACTGATCAAGTAGTAAACAGTGGTATAAATCACAGTTCGATATGTGACTTCATGCACAAGCTGTGTAATTAATTTGATCAACATCAACAGGCCATTTTTGTATTTAAAATAATTCCAAATAAAATCTTGCATGACCAGAAATGACTTCCCATTAGCGCGCGTCCTACAGGAAAGCTTCGTAATAATAATTAGTCTGACGTTGTTCACAGCTTATCTGGAACACAGACGTAAAACAAATTATAGTTTATTGCTCAAGAAGACGCTGTGGTTGACTGGGACGAGGAGCAAATCTGCTTTAAATTTACAATTTACATTTCACTGTTGTTATTACCGAGGAAGACTATATAGCCTACAGCCAGTAATGTGGAAAAAAAAATCCGTCATACTTGTTTTGAGTATCTTATGTATGTTACCAGGAACACTTGTGCATGTGCATATATTTGAAATGTTTTATTTATTCACAGACTTGTCGCAGACGTGCGTCTTTGGCTACAAGAGTTTACGTGGTATCTAGGTAAAGAAAGTCTGTTGTTTCCACAGTCTGTTCCCAGTCACACAGCTGTCGAACTTGAAGATTATCCAGGACCCTGCAGCTCTCAGTCCAATGCATTTAGAAACTTGGGATCCTCTAGAATACTTCATGGAGTGGTCTCATTATCACATCCAACCTGCCTTGGAGTGCAAAGTGGTCCCCGATCCACGGGTAAACTGTCACTGTTTTTCCCTACTTTGCTGCTTTTTTCCTGGGAAGATGAATGACTTGATGGATGGATGGATGGATGGATGGATGTGTGTGCATTCTGATATACAAAAAACTGTGCAATGCTAAGTCTTGTATCTGGAGTCAAAAAACCCGAATGGTTTTAATTCCTTGTTTTGACCAACCAGCAATACCATAATTTGGTATTGCTCTCCGTGCATGTGTGTGTGTGTCTGACTGTGTGTTCCTTTGTGATGGAGTATAGCATTTACATTAAAATAAGTATATAGAATCAGAGGACCAGAGAAAACAGTGCACTGATCCCTGCTTCTGAGTCATCTTGTGAACAATGCATGTGTCATTGGCAAATGTCATCTGTAAAATGCACTGATGACTGTATGCCGAATGATCAGCGGAGATATGGGGAAGATGGCATCCTCTGGAACATTTGTGGAAATTAAACCCCTGGGGAAATCTTCCCCAATGAAGAATTCAAACACCATAGACTCTGCCGGCTCTTTTCTTACTGGTAGAGTTTCCCAAAAAGTTTCTGCCTGAGTTCATCCTGCCGAAAATCAATCAATAAAATAATCCCGTAACATAATACATAAACCGGAACCCATAAAGCAACAGCGTGACGGCTCATTTACTAAATGCCTGTCTGTACCTCTAAAACTGCAAACAAAAAACAGCGAATGATAATATTCTGTCTGTTGGCCATGTGGTATAAATAGGTTGCTAGATGTGTCTCCTGTAAGAGAAAAAGGTGGCCTGCTATGTATAATTGCACTATTTGACATATCACTCTGTCCAGTTGCTAGGCAGAATGGACTCACTGCTTCCTCTGTAACTGATCGACCTGCAGCTACATAACTAATCCTCTTTTTTTTCTCTCACACTGCCAAGAGAACCATGCTGGGACAAAGTTCATCCATGTTTCCTAAGGCGTTTAAATGTTTCAAAAGGAGAACAATCTGCCAGTCATTAATCAAAAGGACAGGGTGGCCATGGGTCCTGTACTGTAGTTAAGTCTTTGTACTGACAAAATGGGTGTTACTTCCCTGTGAGTGTAGTTTACAGAGCAGGGATACTGTCAAACCGAGACTCACTAATCTAAATAATAAGAATTCAAGTTTTGCAACATCCATTGTAATTTGCTGGGTATCTGGATGTTCAGCTTAATTTCTGCCACCAGCCACATTTTATGTACATATAGCTCTGTTGGGACAAAAATCAGAGAAGACGCAAACATATTAACTCAATGGTTCAGTTATTTTGCAACATGATAATGATTCATTCCACTTTGCTACTTTTTTCCCTAACAAGTTCTCCTATTAGGTTTGTCCTTCAGCTGAACAGAAGATGTTCGGTAAGATTTAATTAAACCACCATTGCTGTGATATTGTCTCCACACTCTGTTAACACCATTTGGGTTTTGTGTGAATCATTCTGTTCCCTAAAGCCAGAGAATCATGCAGTTTTTAGAACAAAAGCTACAAATTATGTTGAATTTAGAATTAAGAATTGCCAACAAACAAAATAATTGTCTGTGCAAATATTAAATGAAAAAGCTGCATTTCATTGATATTGTAAGTAAAAATGTATCAATCTATCCTTTAAATAAAAAGTTTATTTATATTACTCTACAAAATGTAAGTTAAAAAAACTTTGCCTGTAACAATGCACAACTTAGAAAATGTAGCTTTTTACAAATTTTTACTGTAACATTTATTTTTTGGACAATAAACATTAACTTTTCATTTCTGTCAGCGACCTGAATGGCTGTCATTTGCCAAAAATAAGATGCAGTGTAAGTGAAAGTGGTTTTCTGGGAAAAGCAGACAATCCCTGCCAGGATTTGGAATGACTTTGGCAAGCAATATTCGCAGCCCTTGAAGTTTTATTGGTTGAACATGGCTTCTTTGCTGGTGCTTTACTCACTGCGAGTATTCATGAAGCATAGCAAATCTTCTGAGCCAGGCTACTACTAACAGAATCCGTCTTTTAAAAATAATGATAAACATGATAAAAATTTACTACAATGCTTACATTTTAAATGAGAAGGATTAAAGCTTGCAGGCCGTGTCATGTGACAACCGACACCGAACAGCACATCAGACTGACCACCGGGTTCACACACAAACAAGCGTGTCATGTGACAACCGACACCGAACAGCACATCAGACTGACCACCGGGTTCACACACAAACAAACTTGCAAACACGGTGATATATTCATCTGAGCAGCAAGCACAAATTTTGAAACAAACGATTTACCAGCCGATTCTCTTTCTTTTCAGGGATGCTTTTTTATCTTTAACTTGTATTTCAGCCATTGTATATTGTTCAATTATTCAAATAATGCAGCAAATGGTATTCCAGTAACAATCAAAACAATTCTATGTATGTTAGGGTGACCAGGTAATCCATGTCAGGGAGGACACTCTGAGCTAGGACAGGATTTGTAAATTACCATTTCAATTAAAAGGACCTGGATTTCACTTGAGCACAGAGCTATTGCTGTGTGCTGATTGGTCAGTGTCCTATAATCATGCATGTGTCACTAATGCTAATGTGAAACAGCTGGATGAGTCTTTCAGTCAAGGAAACAAACCAGTCAAGCACAAGAAGACCTGAACTATTTAGCCAAACACAGGAGCCTTTCAGTTTGAAAGTAGTTTCTAAAACCTGAAGTAACTCAAAGTGTCCTCCCTGACATGGATTATCTGGTCACCCTAAGCTAAATCCTCTGCACTATTATGTTATACAGTAAGAAAAAGCCTTATTTTAATATAGCTGATTAGTGATGTATGAATCGTATGTGCATAACATGCAATGCTAGTATAATATATTACAGCCATTCTTTGAATTCAGTACAAAATACCTTGCCTTGATTTTTGATGTAATTTAGAGCCAATATCAGTTTTCATGGCAGTGGAAAACCAACACCTTGATGTACCGTACATTTGGTGCTTTCTCAAAGTACCAAAAGTACGGTACCTGGTGCGGTGGAGAAACTCCCAAAAGAGTCATTCGAAGATCAAGTGTGAGTACAAATACAGGTAAGGGCACACGTGACGATCAGGTCAACAAAGCACCTATTCATAGCAACACATACACAGGGGCTATATGCAAGGCTTAAGGCTTAGAAAATGCTAATAGGCTCTGCTAGTGCAATGCAGCTCACTGGTGCTACAATATACTGTAATGGGCCATGAGATGGGCCGTGTTGTTTGGCACAATTGACGAGGCAGTTATACTTTTAACCACAATGTGGCTTTATTGCACCTATACCACACACATGCATGCAACACTTTCCACCATGCTAGTCACACCGAATACTCCTAACACACAAGGTGGGCACACACACATACACCACTATTTGCAATAAATAACATTAAACACTATATATTTCAATACACATAACAACAGCACATCAGATGCTAACTATACACTATGCTAACTATACAGCTATTTACATCAAGTACACATCTGGCACCATACTGTGCTGCCCAATGGATTCTGTCAGTGCTATACTGCTCCTCTCCTAAATGGTTACCCATCCCGGTACCACCACAAAGTCACAGAAGCACTCTGAGCTCCAAGTCCCCCACCATCCTGATCAGTCCCTGCTGCCGGGATACTCACCACCGGTCTCGGTGATGGCTAATTCGAGTGGGCCCGGGGTTGGTACTAAACCAAGTGGTCGCGGTGTAGCATGACAGTCCTGCACCATTCAGGCATCCACACCCCAGGGCCTCTCCAGTGTCCGTTGAGCTTGGATGACCGCCCCTTCTTCCTGATGGGGCAGTACATCCAAACAGGTTTCTCAGGCAGAAAGGCTTGTCTGGCTATGGCCACATCCTGATGTCCTCTGGACAGCTCGTGCACGGTCTGTACATGCTCCCACAGTTGGCTCAGGTAGTCCTGTTCTGGTGTCGCCGGCGGCTCCAAATCAGGGGCCGAGCCAAACACCGGCTCCACCAGCTCACAGCCAAACATGAGGACAGTGGGGTTGCAGCCAGTACTTTCTTGTGCCGTTGCACGATAGGCTTACAGGACCAAGGGAAGGTGGATGTCCCAGTCATGCTGATGCTCGGCAACGAGGATCGATGGTTGTGCAGCCGGGGTACGATGAGACCAGCAGTTACCAGCCAGTGGCTCTGTGAGTGAAGGGGGCTGGTGCAGGTCCTCATGATCGCCTTGAAGTTTCTCCTCTGGTCACTGTGCAACTCCTTGAAGGCCCCAAACCAGCAGAAGAACTGGAGCTTCACCGTTGTGATGGTAATGCTCTGGTGAGGAACCATGTACGCCTGGAGGTAGCCCACTAGGTACAGCTGCAGGGGAGCCCAGGACTGCCGGCTAAGACCCTTCCGAGCCATGCTTGTGTCACAGCTGTCACAGTGTGACACTGTGACAGTGAGGCAGCCAGGACCTGATGGAGAGGTGTGGTAACGCTCGTCTGGGGCCCCACATGGTCTAGGACTGGCCCTACACTGACTGGATAAACAAAGCAAGATTTAAATTCTATAGAAGTTTAAAAACATTATTTAAAGAAGTGTTTTGAGATCAGTGTGCGACTACTAGCATACTGAAGGCACACAGACGACTTGGACTCAGCTGTAAACAATTACAGACCTAAATGAGAACCCAGAAAGGAGAGTTTGTGCCTTTACGCTTAAAGAAATAAAATATGTGCTGAGAATGCTTTTGCTGCTCAATATGTGATTCATTTTCAGCACTTTTGAGTCTGTGTGATTAAATAAAATGCCACATACGTATAAACAACTAGATGTTTATTAATAAACTTTTATATTTCTGCTCAAAACTGAAGACTGTAACCTTTTACATTCCCCACCCCCTCCACCCCCTAACCTGCCTGTAGCACTGTGACTGCATGATACTATCCAACTTCACAAAAACTCACCTCACATCCCTACTAATTAGTTTGACCCTCATAAAAATCTTTCTCCTTCATCAATGGTCGTTTACAAGTTACCTCCTGTGTGCTTTACATGGCTCTCATCTCTATAAATACATGCTCTTAATAATAAACTAACATTGCACACATGCAGTCCTTGGAATCTGTACGCTTTAGTTTCTACCTGGATTAATTATTCATATGGTTTTGCATACATACACTCAGTATTTTCTCTGACCCACCTCAGAAAGCTTTCGGTGCCCAAACCGTTTATACGGCTGGGAACAGGGAACAACTTAAACCGTTTCAGCTTCCATTAATGATGATTTATACCATTTAAAGAAAAAAAAAAAACAAAATTAAAGTGTGGTGTGGTATACCAACATCCAATACGTTCAGTCCATCATCGAACAATAAAACTCGCTCAGGCTTCCTGTTTTAACTTTTTTTTTCCTCTCTTACCCTCTTAATATCTAAATTATGTCTAATGAAAAATACATGCTGTGTCTGTATTATTCATAGTTTATAATTCACAGAGCAGGCCTCCCACGAGGAGCCTAATATTTCTCACCAGCTGTTTTAATTTTTTCTTTTTACCAGTTTGGAGTGTCTCTTATGTCCCAGCATTGCTCATGTGGATTCATTGGCCAAGACCCCCCACCTCGCCGTCTCTTGGTGCCCCCTTCTTCTGCATTTTCTGTTTTTTTTTGCCATGGGGGAGGGGGGGTGCTAATGCAGGCATAAAGAAATGAAAGAAATGCAACTGTTTGTTTTGTTCCCTGCAGCAAGTTGGATGCAACACCAAGCCATGTGTATGTATGTGTGTTTGTGTGTGTGTGTGTGTGTGTGTGTGTGTGTGTGTGTGTGTGTGTGTGTGTCAGGGGGGAGGATGAGAGTGGAGGAGAGCAGGACAATGCATTTGGGATGGAATTTTCCTGCAAGGCATTGTAGCAATTAAGTAGATGAATGGCCATGGGTTTTAATTAGAACACGGGATACGCATCACACTCCGTTCTACAAGCAAGTGCCAGCAGTAGAAGGGAGGTGCCTAGTCTGCATATGCTCCCAAGCGGGGGCTGTGATGCAGGTGACGTGAGGGCAGAGGGCTACCTTGTGGGGCCACGACACAGCAGCAGTCAGAGGTCAGAGGTTGGGCCATCCACGTGTGGGTGTGTCTCTCTGCCCGCGATGATGCCAGATTCAGTTCACGGATGCTCCCTTTCGTTTCGGCGTCGAATTAACATGTGGAATGAAGGCTTTCAGCTTGGTGCTGTGAAGTTCTGGGGAAATTAAATGATTATTACGTCTTTGCCAAAACAGGAGAGAGATGGCGATTATTAAAAAATACAGGCGAAACAGCAGCCAAAGTGGTGTTTGCAATAAAAATAAGTTTATTAAATCAGCATTCCAATTTGGCCAGCAAAACAAAAGCTCCTGCCAATTGTACGGCCAATAATAAGCTTACAGTGTATTCAGGATTCTTATGGAAAGTCTTAAAAGTAAAAAGAATTCCAAAATAATATGTGTAGGGCAGAATCAGGCTGGTTCCCACTGGTAATAAACATTCAAAATGAGCTTTGGATTTTGGATGCTTCTAAACAGTGGTGTCCCAAGACGGGCTGCTGTTTAAAGCTGTAATCTGTAAAAGCTAAACCCTGAAAGCCCTTCACAGTCAACCGGTGGTAGACTCTGTACTAACTAAATTACCCCAGTGGCACTGTGGGACATGCCTGGTTGAAGGACGGTCACAGCTGGACAGTAAATGTCTGACACCAACCAGCCCTGGCTCTGCTTTGTGCCAGCAGATCAGGGCACAGAAAAATCCAGGAATAAATTGATCGACAAATGGAGTAAAAGCCATACTTCAGAAGGGCGGGAAGAGCCCAGGGAAGGGCCCTTGCCGCGTGACACGGCGCTTATCCGGCAGCGAGACGAAATGTATGCCAACAGATTGCACCCCAAGGTTGAGAGATCCTACTCTGGTCGTGTAACTGCCTCAACCTTCCTCAATAAGACAGAAAGCCTTTCTTTGTCATGTAAGACGGCAAGGACATGTTGTTCCCAATCTATATGTGAGAAGAACATGCATATAGGAGAACAGAATTGTGTTAGGAACTAATATCTGCACACCAAACAGACAAATTTCTCCATTGGAACAAGCACATTTTTTCTATTCACAACACCCAAGGACTGTTACAGTTTTCTTGTAATTAATTATCATTATTTTTTCTTGCTCTTTTTTCTCTCCTCCCATTTTCTTTTATTTCCCACAATTATACCAATTATTCTTAATTTCTTTGGCCGTATTCTGCATATTCCTTCCACTGCAGCCTCTCATCCCATACAGTGAGCATTCTGACCTTGCTTGGTTTTCCCCTTCACCTGATTATTATTTTTTTTCCCCAACAGACGGGAGAACCATGTATGCTGAACGGCCACATCACGGCGTCCTTGAGGGATCTGACCGGGCTCCAGCTATGTAAAGATAATGATACAAATAAATATGACAGCAGCTACCCATCAAGGTCTTGCGCGCTCATAAATAGAGTAGTAGCTTTAACCAGTACTCAAAGTCAAAGACGTCCAGGCCGTCTGCTCCGTGGATGGATGAGTAGGTGTGCTGGACATGTGTACGTGCTGACTTTGAGTACTGCCTTGGCGTGCAGCTAATGAACCTGGAACCTCTGACAGCCTCACATCAGCAGCATCAGAGCCACCGTCTGTGTCATCACGCTCGTTCCATGGTGGATGGTCCGTTTACACATTGTGCTAAAGCGCGAACATCTCCATAGGTAATTGGTGTGCAGTGAAGTCAAAGGAGACTCCTGTCTGTTCATAAACCAAGTTTAATTCTCTTTTAATCCTGTTACTATGCTACGTTCCTTCTCTACAAGGCCAGGCAGATCAGTGGGTGAAAAACCTTCATGTGGGCTCCGAAGTTGGACCCTTGAGTACAGCACCTTAACCTGACTCACTTTAGTAATACATTCATTATGAACAAAGCAGTGATACCAAATGGCTGCAGTTGACATACAGACCTTTAGGTGAAGGTTAAAGACCAAGGTATACATGGTCATCAGGGGTCAACGTGGAGGTGGCTGGACCTCATAGTCATAAAAGAACAGTGGAGAGCAGCACCTGCTACTCCTAGATGTAGTGGTGGGTACTTCATAGCATGTGGCTTCTCTTCCATCGCTGTGAAGCTTTGCTGTGGAAATCATGCGCTGCCGTGGAAATGGAGAGGGCAGGCCGGTGGGTGGGCGGGTGGATGTCAAAGGCCACTTGCTGTCACCTCCTTGCTGTCACTGCTAGGATGTCACGCAAGGAGCCATCTAAAATTGCTTACCTTGTCACCACAGTAATCTTGCTCTGGACTACACAGCCCCTCCCTCGCCCCTGTTTGAGCATATATATTTCTGCACCTCAGGGGAGCACTGAGGAAGGCGGCTGTATGAGGACGCAGTTCAGTTGGTGCAGTTAGAGTCACGGGGAGGCTAAAAGTTAATGACGGAGGATGAGGAGGACGGGGCTGCTCAGGCTGATAGCAGGAACGCACCACTCGTACCCCAGACCTGTGCTGGGTCTCTCAGCAATGCTGACGGCAGTCTGCCGTCGCTTTGCGGGTACATCTCTGTCAGAAGCCGCTCCGACTGGGACAAACACGGAAGCACGGACAAATCCGGGGGGAGGGGCAAGGGAATTGGTTGGGGAGAGTTCTGGGGAAGTGGGGGAAATCGAGGGACACTTGTCCCCTGTGCTGTCGGCTCTGTCCCCGAGGGCCCGAACGCCATATGGAAGGAAGCCCATGAATATTACATGAGAAACGTCCTCACGGCAAACACCGTGTCCGTGGCCATGGGGCTCGTGCTGTATGTTTCCTGCTACATCAAGCAGCCCTGGAGCTGCTGGCCTCCCGACTACAGGTCACCTCTTTATTCTTCTTCCCTTTGTTCTGCAAAGATAGATTCGTTTTTAGATGTTTTTCCTTTGATTGTTGTTGCCTACATATTAAAACATCTTCCATCAAACCATCTGTCTATGTTCCAGCCACTTATCCAGACCATCACATGGCACACACACACACACACACACACACACACACACGCGCACACACACACACGCACACACACACACACGCACACACACACACACACACATTACTTTGGGGCTTATTGCATGTAGTTACATTGAGTTAGAAGTGAAGCAGAGTTACTCCAGGCAAAAGCTACAAGGTGGAGCTAACATGGAAACTTCACAGACAGAACAGGGATCCAAACCCTAAGCGCTGGAGGTGTGTGGAGGAGGCACTACTCACTTCAAAACTCTGCCCTAATGCCTCAACGATTCAGCATTAAAAAAAAACCTTTAAAACCTTTTCTCCAGAAACTTTCATGAACTTGAAGTTAATAGCTGATAATTTAGGCCAAACTTCAGATGAGTGATGGCAGATGCCATGTGCGTGTGGGAAGCTCACTCCTGGGGATCGCCGTGGGCTGGGGCAGGGAGATGGGGGCCTCTTTGTGTGTGGTGATAGGGGGGTGGATCGAAAAAACCAGCTCAGCTAAGAACATGTTCTGAGAACAACCCACCACACAACCATAGGAAAGGGAGGGAGCCCATCTACCCATCATTACCTCCATAAAACAACGCTGGGGGGGATTTGTCAGCGTAACACATAGAGTGCTCTGCTTCTCTGTCCTGGGATGTGGTTTGCGTCTCAGCAAACACCGGCTTGCGGTCACTCGGGGCATTGCCGTAAGATGAGCTCTGCGGGGCAACTGTAAAACTACCCCGGTTAGACAATTGAGACAGTGGAACAGAGGCAATTTCCAAAGTACTGGAGCAGAAGAGAAATTCCCTTGATATCCTCCAGAAAGTGCCACCTCAGTCCTGCGGACTCGTGCTATAGCAGTGTCACAATCTCTTGCGCGATTCTCATATGGTGGGTTTTGCTGAAGGAGAAGAATTTTATTTCTGCCGGAGCATTATGGGAACTCATAAAACAACTCAATTTGATCTGTTCCTTTTGGGGACCACCAGGCACCTAATTTCTACTCTACTACCAAAGACTATATACTGCATTTTTTACTTTGTTCGAAATATTTGTTCCAGACAGCAAATATTGATTACTGACACAATTGCTAATCTATTACAGGGTCTTTAAATGATTGTTTTGGACATTAACATGGCACAGTTAATGATTTATAGTTCAACAGAAGCTATAATTAATCAAATCGTAACCTCTGCCTGTAAGGCGGCAGCCGCAACTAGGACCTGACATCATGGCGGGTCGACGGGCAAATTGAGAGAGAGCTTCGGGTTTTTTCAGCATGGCTCAGAAGAAAAATGACTCCTTCGTCTCCTCCCAATAGCGGCGATGTTTTTCAGAGCCCATAAAAAGAGGGGGAGGAGAAAAATAAAGCGAAAACGAAGAGCCTTTTATGTCCTCCGTTATCGGCTCCCCGCTAGTATTTCACATCAGGGAGGCCAGGCTCCCGCCTCTCAGGACGACCTTGAAGGGACAGAGCAGCAGCCTGGCAGCTGGGACAGCGAGGACCTGGAAACCCTGGGAAGGTGGCAGGTGGGGGGGCGAACCCCCTTTGGGTTCTGGCCATTCGGGAGAGAGAGATCCCCGATGCTGAGCGGCATTTCACAGTGCTGGGGGGTGAAGTGTGCGTCTGTGAGCTATTTAGATGCGAAACAGCCCGAGTCCGAACGGCAGGAGAGCCAGGTGAGGTGCACTGCTTCAAAATGTGCACCATCTACTGTGTGTCCCCTCTGACTCTCACCTTGATCCATGTCGATTCAAACCGGGAACTGCCACCTGATCTCCTGAGGGGTGGAATGCAAGGGGGCGTGTAAATGGCCGGCGTGAGCAACCCCCCCCCCCCCGCCCCCCCCCCCCCCCGCCCCCCCCCCGCCTTTCTCGCCCCTCGCCCACCTAGTACCCCCCATCTTTCTTTTGCGGCCACGCGGC
>JAODKE010000121.1:1434157-1444220 GCA_026779605.1 Mormyrus hasselquistii
CTAGCAGTGGAGAGGCTACAACGGGATCTTGATTTAATTAGCGACTGGGCTGATACTTGGCAGATGAAATTTAACATGGATAAATGTAAAGTAATCCATGCAGGGAGCAGAAATATAAAGTACAGATATTTTATGGGTTCCACTGAAATAAAGGTAGCTGATTATGAGAAAGATCTCGGTGTGTATGTTGTTGCTTCCATGTTCCACTCTCGCCAGCGTGGGGAAGCAATAAAAAAGATAAAAAAAATAGAATGTTGGATTACATCTTTAGGTGTGTGGAGTCAAGGGAAGTGATGCCTTGCTGCCTTGGAAAAGGTGCAATGTAGGGCTACGAGAATGATTCCTGGTCTTAGAGGAATGTTTTATGAGGAGAGGTTAGCTCATATCTAACCTCTGTTTAGCTTCAAGCAAAGGAGATTAAGGGGGGACATGATCCAGGCATATAAGATTCTAACAGGTCTGGATGTTGTTCAGCCAATTGGTTACTTCATCCATCTATCCATTATCTATACCGCTTTATCCATTTGGGTCGCGGGGAAGCTGAAGCCAATCCCGGCATCTTCGGGCGAGAGGCAGGGTACACCCTGGGCAGGTCACCAGTCCACCACAGGGCCAACACATTAGTTTAAATGTTTAAATATTAAATACGTAGTTTAGATACTAGAATTCATGGGCGTAAGTAGAAATTAGTGGGAGAACATTTTAAAATCAATTTTAGGAAGCACTTCTTTACACAATGTGTAGTTAGAGTATGGAATAGTCTTCCTGCTAGTGTAGTGGAAGCTAAAACCCTGGGTTCCTTTTAATCAGAGCTAGATAAGATTTTAACAACTCTGACTTATTAGTTAAGTTCTCCCCTAACGAGCTTGATGGGCCGAATGGCCTCCTCTCGTTTGTAAATTTCTTATGTTCTTATGTTCTAAAAGCTTATGTGGAGTAGCCTCAGACCCCTCAGCCTAGAACCCTCCTTTTCATACACATTATCATACCTGGATGAACTGAATGAAGATTTCCATTATCTTGGTTTTTCAGTCAGTCATGCAGGAGGATTCTGGGAAATGCAGTCTAAAAACAATAGTACCAGTTCCACTGGGCATTTACTTGAAGAGGCAGGTTAACGGTGAGTCACACATTCAGTATGTGTGTCTCCTTTGCTCTGTGTTGCCTTCTTTCTGATTCAGAATATCAATTTTGAATGAAAGCCTTCTACACAAACACCGCGGATCTTATCGGCATTCCCTCAAAGCGTTGCAATGGCATGATTAGCATAATCCCCGTGTTTGGAATGTTTGAGCGGTTAGCGCTACAGTCACACAGAGCGTGCCTGGTCCCCGCAGAGTCGCCGTGTCCCATTTCTCTGCTCTGTCTTTTGAGACCCCTGTGAACGGAAGCAGGGAGCAACCATTTCGATTTTGAAATATGGGCAAGGAAGCCAGTTGGCAAAGAAGCATAACAGAAGCTGGACATGCCAAGAGAGAGACGAGGAATCAGGGGCTGCCTGTGACGGAGCAGCACCTGACCTCAGATCTGGGGGGACTCACTGGCTACAGATGATGGGGGGTTATTTAGGCCCTTTGAAAGTGAGGAGAAGCAGGACAGGGAAAGCAGAAGAAAAGAACCATCAAGAAGATTTCATATCTTTCCATTGTCATTACAGGAACTGTGCAGCTGTGCATCCATTTTGCTCATTAGCCAGCAATAAGTGACCGATCGGAACATGAAATGCGTGATTGTAAGACAGCAACTGGACTGTGTTAGGTGCTGTGGGGGGAGGGGGACCTTAAGAAAATGAGGGAATCACCCTTTCCAGCAAGAACAAGATGGTGGGTGAAGTCAGGCATTATGTTGGCTGCTCACATTTTGTGTGATTTCAGGTTCAAGTTCCATAAATTTTAATGGATTTAAAACAGTGTGCTGATTCTGGATTGGGTAATTGGACAGGGTACAGCTTAAATGAGGTACTCTAATTATACTTAAATGAGCTACTGTTTTAGAGCACCATTGACATTTTAATATTGCAGCTATATCAGAGCTAGTTTAGCTCAATTGAGCAATCCACATACATATAAAACAATTGTGACCTCTCAGGTATATAAATGAAGAAGTAAGTAAAATACTGCGCACCAACAATCAGCAACACCTGAATATGTACGGCAGGTGGCTTATAATGCAGAGCATCAAAGTGACGTTTTCATGGATGTTTTACTCATTAGGTCTCATAACCTATTTATGTAACTGAGGAAGTCACCTGACAAACTCCCCCTCCACCCCCCCCCCCCCGGTGTTTCTATGACACTGACCGTCAGGCCAAAAAAAAAGGACCCCCCCAGGTGGAGGAAGAACACGAAGACCGAGGTACCGCGGGTTCCACACCCGCAGTAACAGATTCACTTTCATTCCACCTCCAAGAGCCTCTGACATGCTACCCACAAGCCCTCATTTCTCAAGGGGGGGGGGGCAATAAATATACGACCCCCAGTCTTCCCGCTGGCTGTAACTGATAGTGGTGACATACAGGAAATGAACTTGATGTGGGGGGAACAGGTGATCACTGTGCTGAAAGACACATTGGCGCCCCCACCAGGCTGGTGGAGAAACCAAATGCTACTCTGTGAACCGACGTGTTCCAACAGCACCTGCTGTTGCTATGGCGCAGTTGCTAGGCTATGCGGAGTAAACGAGGATCCTGATGGAAATATCCACGGCGGAGTCTTTGAGTAAATGGGCGGGTTTAAAGTCTCTCTTTAAGGGGTGCTCAAAGGACCTTGAAGTTGGGTTGAGCCATTCGTAGGCCTTGAAGGCACGTGACTTGAAGGAGTGGAGAACTCTTTGGCCAGATGTGGAACGATGTCACCTGTGTGTATGTGTGGGGTGGGGGGGCACTTGTGTTTCCATGGCAAAAGATCACCTCGTTCCTACAAGGTAATAAAACACAGCTGGCCCTGATTGCACTAATAGGTTTTAATTAGGGTCAGCTGGGTGCATGTGGGAAGGAGGTTGGCAGGTTTTTTATTATATAAAGTTTGTATTAAATAAATAGGTTGAGGGACTTATTCAATGATTAGTAGGTTGCCATTTAAAGGGGCCAGGACCCCATTTTGCCTGTTTAGGCCGCACTGCCCAGATCCCTATGTCCCACCCTTGGACCTTCTGCTGCACAGGCTACTGGTTCCTTGGCGAACGCCCACTCAGGCATAACACTGTTGGGGAAAGATGATTTAGGTTTGGCTTGAGGGCCAGTTAATAGGTTATAAGGTGTTTGTTTGTTTGTGTGCATGTGTGTGTGTGGGTGGGTAAACTGTAATTTTAATATTCTGCTTCATCAGACTTCCATTTTTCACATCGATTTTCCTTTTCTGCCATTTTTGCATCTATATAAAATACCACAGAAAAAAATCCTGCTTGAGCATCTTCCTCTCTGCCTCTGCGATGGTCTCGGGGGGGGGGGGGGGGTAAATTAGCCTTGGTTTCACTGCTGCCAGGTGTTTTTCAAACTATGGCCTGAAGCCCTCCTCCATAGGGGGTGGCTTTGGTCAGAGCGCAGTTCACCTCCCAGCCTCTGGGAGCAGTTGCTCTTATCTAGAGGCACTCGGTACAGTAAGTGAATCCACTCGCAACAACGATTTGGCCCCCTCCTGCTTTTGCAGGTGTAGTGTAGGGGGACAGAAAACAGCTCTGGCGGTCATGCGGTCTAACTGGAGCGCAATGGTAATATTTGTGAAAAGAAGCATTTTAGTTAGGAGACAGTCATGTTCAAATGTGGGGTGGGACTGGGGAAAGGAGGGTGAAGAGAGAGTTTTAAAAAGACAGACAAGGTGGGGAGATCCTTAGAGAGCCGCTGATCTGCCCTGGATCGAGCATGAAGGGAACTGTTTGAAACAGCAACTACGCAACAAAAAAAAAGAGAAAATCAAACACAGTGTTTCAAAATTACCGTAACCGCTCAGAAGCTGACAGTGTCACTCGTTCGTGACAAAGCAGCGAGTTAAGATCACATTGTACGCTGCATGTAACTGGTTCAGGGTCCAGATCCCAGATCCTTCGTTTCTGGCTCGACGCCTCCACCAATCTGCTCTGCAATCTCTGCAGCGGCGCTGATGTTTATCAGCGTGAGCCACATCAAGCCGACGGTGGGGGTGGGGGGCTGGTGCTGATACATCTAGTTCAGATAGTCAGAGTGATAGATACAAAGAGGTGGTGGAGGGTGTCTATTAAAAGCTTTAAATAGAGTTTGGCTCTATGTCTCTAATATAATACTGACAGCTCTGGTCTTACAATTTTAATCCTGTGAGGGTAATAAGAAACAAAATATGTGTTTGTGTGAGATGCTTTTTAAAAAAGCAATTATGAGCCACATAAGCTGCCAGTCATCCATTCTGCCTGTCTGTTTTCACTGGCTCATTCATTTGTTTTACTTTATCGTTATTTTATTCATAATTTAAGCCAGTAAGGCAGATGCTCCGTTCATTTAGCCTTCGATAATATAATGAAAGACAAGCTATTTCTGCCTAATGGATGGTAAACGGCGGCTCAGCCACCCCACGGCTCGCAGCGCAGACCGAAGCGACACGGTCTGGGTTTCAGAAGGCTGCCATTTGGACAGTTCATCATTTTCTGCTCGCATTAGACTCTCCTTTCAGCACATGGAGTGGGCAGCGCTACATTTCGTTTTATTAGATGTAATCTCTTGGGGTCTGAACGACAAGCCAGGGCCGGTATCAGGAGCTCACATGCTGGGTAATATTTGCGGCGGCCCGAACGCATTGACGGGTTTAGTCGCAGTAAGCGGGAAATCAGCCAGAATACACCAGCCAAGACTTTTGGACGTTTGTGTCTCCGCCATGCCCAGGGAACAGACGCTGCCTGCTGGTGGAGGTAAACAGATAGGCGTGTGCAGCATGTTGATGTAGATATTCTCCAGTCACCCGTCATGACGGGGATGAGACAAGGCACACAGACAGGCTTGACTCACCACGTCAGTACCTCAGCACCCTCAATGGGGAGGGTGGGGCTGTCTCTGCATGAGGTTAAACATCATAGATTCCTGCATACGCTTTTCAGACACCGGTGTTCTGGTCTGGCTTCTCTTTTTGGGAAGAAATTTTGGAACAAATGTATTTATTCTTTAGTACTTCATCTTTAAAGAAACAAACAGTGTTTTGGTTGCTGCCAGTTGTTAATCTGTTGCTGGCTTGAGATCAAACACCGTCATCCCCACAAAGGCGGAAATGCAAATAAAAGTGCACACCTGCGTGTGAGCGGGATACGCGTGCGCCTGCATCTGTGTTGCAAACCCCAACACCCCCCGCCGTCGCCCCCCTGCTGCTCACGCTGTTCCGGGCTCATTTGGAATTCCTCCTTCTTGCCTGAGCCGGCCGCTACATCTCTATCCCTCCTGGGAAGCACCGGAGTGGAGCTGACTCCTCTGCTCCGATGCATTTTTATTCCGCTTTCCAAGAAATCATGGCAATGCTTAGCTGCCGCAGAAAATGAGCCACAAAGAATCGCATGTGGATGAAAGGGATGAAGGGTGAGGGCAGGTCTCCATCAGTTGGCTGCCTCTCTCTGACTCTGATTTTTCTAATTTAATTTCCAGATTGCAGTATTTATTAAAGGTTAAGCCTAAAACGGCTGACATGCAGAAAGGACAGAGAGACAATTTAGGCAAATTAAGTAGCGATTAAAAGAGAAAAAACGGGATTTCTTTGTTCCATACCAGCAATATGGTTCAGTTCTCTATGATATGGACATTCAATAATTAAATATACGTATGTAAAATGCATAAATAACCAAAATAACAAAATAATTCTATAGCAATAATTATAGAACTGTATAATTACCATCAGATCGCTGAAGGTTTTCTCCTCCAGACACCCATTTTCCTTTACACCATTTTCTAATAATTTCATCATAGACTTATATTCACTTAGTTAATATTTTATTTATTCATTTAATTTTTCAAAACTATTTTTTCATAATAAATTTTACTTTGAGGTCAATAAAGAATTGTCACAATAAACAAAAAAATACTGTAGAAAAAAATAGCACGGGTAGAATAATAATTATAAGTAATAATAATAAAAAACAATTGTAATTGTCAGTAGCTTAGGTTGGATTACTTTTCCCCTCAATGAATCGGATTACAGGTCAGAAACATTAACAGCATGACAGTACAAATACAGAAATATTGAAATGGTCACTTCTCCCATTTCAAAGGGATTGCTTCTAGGTTTCATCAATCCAATCACTGGGATCCGGGTAGATACAATAATAACATTGTTTATGTAACATCTCCATTCCCACCTAGGGTATAAGAGTAATTTGGTATTAAGAGGAGAATCAAGAGGGGGACACTTAATCATACATCACTTGGTCATACATCACATCCTGTATGTCACATCCTGCCACCCGCCATAGCTCGGCAATTTTCTTCGACAAGTCAGGCTGCTGCTGGGACAGCAAATGGATCATGGGTGTCAATGGTGTTAAAAGATTAAAATTAAGGAGGGATACATGTTTAAAAGAGGGCAAAATAAGCAACGCAACAGAAATTTTAATTGCAGATGTCATCATAAAATCTATATCTAGCAACACTTAATAACATTTAATTCTCTTTTTTTTCTTTTCGCTTTTTTTTTTCTTTTTTTACTAAAAATGGTTGAAGAGCAGATATAGTTTGCATCATCTATACAACAGGCTATAAAACACCACTTGTCACAGTCCAGAAAGCACATATAGGTGTGTTTGTACTGGATATAAACATATGTTATAAGATACTTTACGTGCATGGAGTTTTGCAAATCTGTTGCTTTTCAGACACCCCCCTTTCCCCTCCCCCCACCCCCAAAATGCACCAGCCTTGTGTCAAACCAGGCTTGGAATGAAGGCCTTATTACCACATCAACATCACTTACTCTTTCAAGTCAGTCTCTTCCTGTAGTCAGTGAGAAGTGTTTCCTGTCTGCTCTCTATGCTGACCACCCCACCCCAGAACAGTCAGGCGCAGTCGATACCGCGGCTGTTTTCCTTCCTGAAAGTGCGAATACTTTGGCCGATTCCCCCAGACGTAGGTAGCTTGACCGAGTGACTTCCTCCCTGCAAAGTCTCTCTGCTCGCTCCTCCCCATGTTTGGCGATTGTTGTCATTTTGCTTATTTAGGCGTTGTTTTTAAAATCTTTTACATTTTTTTCTTGCAACTGTAGAAAACGTCCCAGCAACACAAACACAGGCAACGTAAATGGAAAACACTGACAGTTTGTGACACTGTTTAACTCCACCCCCCCACCCCCCACCCGTGAATAGCCCCTCTGAAACGTTTCCAAGAAAGGAGAGAGTGAGATGTCAGCATCCTGCTTGTCGAGCACACGGGTACCATGTCTGCTTTGGAGCCATTTTGTTATGTCATGTTCCACTGCCCTCCCTCGTTTGCCTTTTTGTCAGTCGTTACAGCGTTTTTCGCCAGGGAGTTTAATCTGCCTCACCTCATTGTTTAATGTGCTTGAGTACAAAGTCAGATATGTTTTTTTTTTTTCGTTTTTCTTTATGTCACGTCTTTGATAAAATGAAGACTAAATGTTTTTTTCTCTCATTCGAGTTTTGTTAATATACATATGTGGGTCTTCTCATCACCTCTTGAATTGAGTTCCAGGAACGGCAATGGCTCAAACGTGCAGGATCACACATAGTATTCCTTGTCTTTGTTTTTCTTGTTCTTGTTGGAGCTCTTGGCGCTGTTGGCCGGCTTCTCCTTGACGACGGTGCCGTTGGACTGCGCCGAGTTGCTGATGTAATTGCGACTCTCGTCCACGTGGTAGGAGCCCTCGTCACGATTGCGGTACTTGTACATGGCGTAGAGTAGGATGAGGATGCAGAGGGCCGCGGCTGCCACAATGCCCACCACCATTCCCGTGGTGCTGCTGGACTCGCGGATCACCTCCGAGGGACCTGGGTAACCCCCGCCACCAGAACCCGTTGGGTTTGCTGGGAAGGGAAACAGAGACAGGATGTTCATTCCACAGCATAGACATTATGGCACTACTATGAACCACCTCGTACATCTGTCTGTCTGAACAAGGACAGTGTAGTATTTAAAGGTTTAATTACCTAATACTCATACTGTAGATTGAACTACCTGAGGCTTATAGGTTAGACAGCTCAAGGCTATTGGATTGGACTAACCAAGAGTTATAGGATCGGCTGCATAGGAGGTCAGGTTTTGACTAAGCCTGAACAAAGCTGTGAGATTCATTTTTTAGAAACGGCTTCTAAGCAACTAAAATAAAAGAACAGGTAATCAAATATAGTACTGTGATTTACATACTGGATTTGGGCGATCACTTCTGTTTTAAACAACAGAAAGACCTGTTCTGCAGATGCATCAGCTTCGAGGATGATCGAGTGGACCACGGCTAGACTCCCTCATCAAGCACAGCTCCCCAGAGACTCAAAAACAAAACGATGGCTCCATGGAGAGCGTTATCATTTCTTACCCATAATGACAGACTCAGAGTACTCAGGCAAACCCACTACGGTGTTCTCCCCCGCACTAACGTCAGAGTGCCTCCCTATATGGACAGCGACACTGAAGCGACTCGCCCGATAATTGAAGCCGTGGGTCCGGCGTAATTACGATGCAGATGGGGGGAGGAGAGGAGTCGTAACACGCACCCTTATTTTTATTCCGATTTAATGAATCCAATAAAGGCCCTTTAATGAACTCTAAATGTTTGATAATGGCATTAATATCTGACAAGAATGGGGTTTGGGTTCATTTGCTTCTTGAATGAGAAACTGATTACATATCAGAGACTCTCCATTATGTACTAGTGCTGACCAAATTGTAATCTCTTTCCCCATCAACTCTGATAGCTGTTCGCTACCCCCTTCATCACTCTCTGGCTAATGTCCTCCTCTGATAAAGTGCTTTTCATTCCCTCTGCTATTCTTCCTGTCCACTCCCCAACATCCTTCCTCCTCATCCTGCCCCTTGCTCTCTCTGCTTGCCTAGGAGGTCCCCTGACCCCCAGAAGAAGAAGCACCTCGACTGGGTGTGAAAACCACTGCTTGGGGGGAGGAGGGCTCCCAAGAATAAAACCGCAGACTCCCCCTAATGGAGGATCAAACTGGCCATGTAGGAATGCGTTCCCAGATCGGACACCCAGATGCTAATACTAGTTTCATCACACGGTGTGACCTTGAGTGCCCCCCTAAATATTATAGAAATATTACACAGCCCACAAAAAATGAGGAGGGAACAATGCAGAGTGAGAACACAAACACATAGGTTTTTGGGATATGGGATGTTCAAATGCTGACGCAGTCACACGCATGCTACACGCGTCACACAACGATTCATAAACACACTGGTGGATAGCTGAAAGCAGAACCCAGACCCATGTTTACTCTCGCCCTGGAGGGGTGGGCCTTGCAATATTTCTGTGAACTTTAAGCCAACGCCCAGTGCTTTACCATACAGCTATCTGTTTTTTATGGGCAATTAATGCCGTATGCCTTTTCCCCCATCAAAACACAGAACCCTACCTTTCCAAACCATCTCCACCTCTGCTTTGAGGTGAATGTGTCTTTCATCGTTTTATAACCCAGGTTTTTGGTTCTCAGCTGGGGGGGATGGGGGGGCTAAAACATTAGTGCTGCCCATTGAGTCAATCAAGGACGATGGAAATTGCCTTTGGGAATGAAGCTGACCCGAGCGTGGCAGTAGACCTCCTCAGTGTGTGACAGGCCGGGCTACTCCCCCGGACAGGTGTACGCGTGAGCACGGAGGTTCCCCCATGGCAAAATGGAGATAAGAGAGCAAACAGGAGACAGGGTACTGGTTGTGTGTGCATGTGTTTTGGGGGGGGGAGGGGGTGCTTGTGCTGGGGTACGTCAGGTCCATCTAACTGGGCATCGCTGGTGTTCTGATTGTAGCCCCTGCGTCCTATGATTGCACTCCCCTGGGAGCTGATAAGGTTTACCGGACTTTCGCCTCGCTTCTGAGCCAAGCTACGCCCCCCCCCCCCCCGCCCCCGCCCCCCACCCCCCCCCCCCACCCCCCCCGCCC
>JAODKE010000122.1:0-11156 GCA_026779605.1 Mormyrus hasselquistii
AGCACTCCCCACAGGACTACCCGAGGGACGCGGTCGAATGCCTTCTCCAAGTCCACAAAGCACATGTAGACTGGTTGGGCAAACTCCCACATACCCTCAAGGACCCTGCTGAGAGTATAGTGTTCCACTGTTCCACGGCCAGGACGAAAACCACACTGCTCCTCCTGAATCCGAGGTTTGACTATCCGACAGACCCTCCTCTCCAGCACCCCCAAATAGACCTTACCAGGGAGGCTGAGGAGTGTGATCCCCCTATCGTTGGAACACGGTCTGCCAATCCAGAGGCACCGCCCCCGATGTCCACGCACAAGCACCGACCACCTTACGGCCACAGCTCCCGTCAGCCGCATCGACAATGGAGGCATGGAACATGGCCCATTCAGACTCGATGTCCCCTGCCTCCCCTGGGACATGGGTGAAGTTCTGCCGGAGGTGGGAGTTGAAACTCCCCCTGACAGGGGATTCCGTCAGACATTCCCAGCAAACCCACACTATACGCTTGGGTCTACCAGGTCTGAACGGCTTCTTCCCCTAACCGGGGGAGCCAACCAACCATCAGGTAGTGATCAGTTGACAGCTCCGCCCCTCTCCTCACCCGAGTGTCCAATACATGTGGCCGCAAATCCGACGACACAACCACAAAGTCGATCATCCAACTGTGGCCTAGGGTGTCCTGGTGCCAAGTGCACATATGGACACCTTTATGTTTGAGCATGGTGTTCATTATGGACAATCCATGACGGGCACAGAAGTCCAACAATAAAACACCACTCGGGTTCAGATTGGGGGGGGCATTCCTCCCAATCACGCCCCTCCAGGTCTCACTGTCATTGCCCACGTGAGCATTGAATTTCCCCAGCAGAACAAGAGAGTCCCCAGGAGGAGCATTCTCCAACACCCCTTCCAAGGACTCCGAAAAGGGTGGGTATTCTGAACTGCTGTTTAGTGCATAAGCGCAAACAACAGTCAGGACCTGTCCCCCCACCCGAAGGTGAAGGGAGGCTACCCTCTCGTCCACTGTGGTAGACCCCAATGTACAGGCACCCAGTCAGGGGGCAATAAGTATACCCACCCCAGCTCGACGCCTCTCCCCGTGAGCAACTCCAGAGTGGAAGAAGGTCCAACCCCCTTCGAGGAGACTGGTTCCAGAGCCCAGGCCATGCGTCGAGGTGAGCCTGACTATATCTAGTCGGAACTTCACAGCCTCACGCACCAGCTCAGGCTCCTTCCCCACCAGAGAGGTGACATTCCATGTCCCTAGAGCTAGCTTCTGCAGCCTAGGATCGGATCGCCAAGGTCCCTGCCTTCGGCCACTGCCCAACTCACATTGCACACGACCCCTATGGCCCCTCCTACAGGTGGCAAGCCCACTGGAGGGGGGACTCGCGTGCCTTGTTCGTGCTGTGCCCGACCAGGCCCCATGGGTGCAGGCCTGGCCACCAGGCGCTCGCCATCGAGCCCCACCCCCATGCCTGGCTCCGGGGGGGGCCCCGGTGACCCGCGTCCGGGCAAGGGAAATCGTGGATCCATGATGTGACTCATCATAATGGGTCTTGTGAGCCGCACTTTGTCTGGTTCCTCACCCAGGACCTGTTTGCCTTGGGTGACCCTACCAGGGGCATAAAGCCCCGGGCAACTTAGCTCCTGGGATTATTGGAACGCGCAAACGCCCTCCACCACGATAAGGTGTCAGCTCCAGGAGAGGTTTACCTAATTAATCTAAATGAAAACCTTTTATTAAACTTATATCAGATGTCAGATATTACCATGGCAATGTAATTATACACCAGTAATTAAATACACAGCAGAATCTCAGAACATATTCTTTATTATCATTAAACAGGGAGAAGATGCCATTGTAAAATTGCAAAGGCCAATTACTTAAATACCTCATCCTCCACTGGTGCTGCTAATTTTGAATGTCAATAAAGTTTACATAATTGACCAAGAATGACACATTGGACCTTTGTAGATATCTTGATTTTTGATGAATATCAGCCAATATCAATATGTTAACCAATATGTTGTGCATCTCTAAGGCTACCATTACTTTTTACTATACCATTACTTTTTACTATCTCATTAGAAACCTTATTTGTAGACCTTATTTGTATTAAGAGCTTTACCCTGTCATTCTACATTTCAGAAATTTGCATGTTGGTACTGCTGTTTTATGTATCTGCCGGCAGCAAGTAGCGAGCAACCCTAAAGTAGCAGTATCTTTGTTTTTACTGCTGAAAATCAATTGTGATTTTACAGATCGATGCATTGACTTGTCACTTTAATTCAATATGATGGATCAATGCGTATTTACACCCCTAGTAAAAAGTATATTCATTATTTATAAATCAAATAATGTTGAAAAACATTATTCCACAAATACACATAAAGTACACATTTCCATCACTTAAATGCTTGTTAAGGTTCAGGCTTGGGAAAGATATCACCTTGCAATTCCTAATGGTTCCAGAAAAGGTTGTAGGGAGACTGGTAATGTGAGAATTTCAGTTGTACTGCCACTGTTGTTTTTGAATCATTTTACATGGACAGCTGTCATTGAGCCTATTGTATCCACTTTTAATAAAGTGGAAATGTGCTGTGCATTCTCCATAGGCTGTCTTCTTTGGAGCTTAGAATTACTAGCTTTTCAAAAGAAAAAAAAAGGAAGAAAGAAACCTGAACAGGATCCTGCAGAATTCTGTAACGATCCATATCATATTTATGTTCTAAAAGAAATACATAGCATAGTCTTTTGTCAATGAAATTGGTCATCATACCTTTAGTCCTGGAAAATGATGATTTGATGGATTTGTTCAAGGTTTATTTCAGCTGTTCCACTGTCTGCCATAGCTATAGGATGCACACCCACTGTTTTTTGAGCTTGGTGCATTAACAACTGAGTTTACCTCGGTGAATGAGAGGGCTGTCTCCCTGTACCTTCGGGTCATGGATAGGTCTCTGACTATCATCTGCTTTTATGTGTCGAATGACAGTTCAGAGTACCCAGCCTTCTTGGACTCCCTGAGTGGTGTGCTGGTTAGTGCGACACGAGGGGATTCCATCGTTTGGATGGGGGACTTCAACACTCATGTGGGCAATGACAGTATGGCCTGGAGGGGGGTTATTGGGAGGAACGGCCTCCCTGATCTGAACCCAAGTGGTGTTCTGTTGTTGGACTTCTGTGAAATGCATGGTTTGTCCATAACGAACACCATGTTTGAGCATAAGGGTGTCCATAAGTGGACATAGTATGAACATGCCCGGGGCTACAGGTCAATGATTGATTTCATAATTGTATCATCTGATCTGTGGCCTTCTGTCTTTCTGGACACTTGGGTGAAGAGAGGGGCAGAGCTGTCAACTGATCACCACCTGGTGGTGAGTTGGCTCAGGTGGCAGGGAAGAAAGCCGGTCAGATCTGGTAGGCCCAAGCGCATAGTGAGGGTCTCTTGGGAACGTCTGGCAGAGGCTCTTGTTTGCCGGAGCTTTAACGTGCACCTCTGGCAGAATTCGAACTGCATATCGGGGGAGGTTGGGGACATTGAGTCTAAATGGACTGTTCTCGACCTCTATTGTGGAAGCGGCTGTAGAGAGCTGTGGCTGCAGGATAGTCGGTGACAGTCGTGGCAGTAACCCTTGTATCCGATAGTGGACACCAGAGGTGAGGGGTGCTGTCAAGCTGAAGAAGGAAGCCTTCTGAGAATGATTAGCCCAGGGGTCTCTGGAGGCAGCTGACAAGTACCGGCAGGCCAGGCGGAACGCAGCTCTGACAGTTGCAGAAGCAAAAACCCAGGCATGCAGTGAGGCCATAGAAAAGGAAAACGAAAGTTCCTGCTATTTATAGTGGGGAAGGGGTGCTGTTGACCTCACCTGGGGACATCACCCGGAGGTGGAAGGAATACTTTGAGGACCTCCTCAATCCTGCCTCAGATACATCTATGTGCACTGCCTTTGAGACATCTGTGGGCACAGAGCACGGAGGGGCTGGAGTGGACTTGCCCATCACTGGGGCTGAGGTGGCCATTGCAGTTAAAGAGCTATGTGATGGCCGGACCCCAGGGGTGGAAGAGATCCACCCAGAGTATCCAAAGGCTCTGGATGTTGTGGGGCTGTTATGGCTGACACGCCTTCTCAACAGCGTGTGTAGGTCAGGGACAGTGTCGCTGGGGTCGTGGTCCCCTTATTTAAGAAAGGGGACCAGAGTGTTCCAACTATAGGGGAATCACACTTCTCAGCCTTCCTGGGAAAGTCTATTCCGGGTGTTGCGGCCCTGTCAGTCTGTCAGCCCCGCCCATTTCCTACATGTGCTCTTGTCTCCATTTTTTGAGTAGGTGATCAGGTGCAGGTCTGCCGTGTAAAGCGTTATTTGGGAGGGGTATGCAGACACCTGCGTGCTACCCTTTCTCCCCTGGCGTTTTTGTTTTTGGTTATATTTTAGACATCTCTAGACATGCTTCGCACCAATCTTGCTTTACTTACATATTTTTGCATACATTCATTCTTCAAATAAATACTTTAATTGATTATTTGATTGCATGTGGTTTCCTTTTATGTTGCTTTGCCGTTGAGCCAGGCAGTCATAACATAATTGGGGTCTTGTCCGGGATCCTTGGGTATGTACAGTAACTTATGTTTTTTTTTCACTTACAGCTGAGAGTAGTGGATGTTAAAATAAGTACATTTAGGGGGCCAGTTGTGTAATTCGTTTCCTTACGGGTGTAAACACCTTGGTCAGTTTATTTGAGGTTTGTTTGGAAACCCACACAAAATTTGTTTGTTTTGCACATTAAGATTTTTGGTTTATTTTGGTTTGGCAAGGAGAGGGGACTGCATTTTTTGTATTAAGCATTATTTTTGTTGCGGCCGCTGCACATGTGGGGAGCGGAGAAGCAAACTCGGGAAACGGGAAACCAAAATATGGGGTTTTTTTTGGACAAATAGCAGCACAAGACAAACGTTAATGACCGATCGAGGAAAACGGACTGAGAGTCAGACTAAATACACAGGACAAGTCGAAAATAACAAGAAACAGGTGATCACAATCGAGATAGTACACGCAGATAATGAGGGGGCGTGGCACACATGAGGATCGGATGAGCCGGGCGTGACAGAACCCCCTCCCCCCAAAGGCGTGCACTCCGGAGAGGAGGGCACCCAGAGCCGGGGGCACAGCAGGGAAACCCGCAGGCGGCCGATGAGCCGAGGCAGGGGGACCCAAAGGGGGCTGACGAGGCACCAGAGGGGGGCACGCAAGCGGGCGACGAGCCCTCGACAGGTGACCCGCAGGCGACGGCCGGGACCCTCAGGTAGCCACCAAGCCACAGCCGGGGAGAGCAAGGGCGAGCCGGGGTGCAGGGTGGGAGGGACCCGGTCCCTATGTCTATTTCGGGATACAGATAATTGGGGACCTGGTCGGGCTCCCCCCTGTTGGGGCGTTGGTGGAGGAGTCTTTTCACCACCCGAGTCCCTGGGGCCCAGTAAGAAGATCCCCAAGGGGTCCCATTCAATCTCCTCCTCCACCAAGGGAGGAGGAGTGATAGTGAGATAGTCCGGGACCTCCTTAGGGACAAAGACTGGGGCCATTGGCCTTGTGGCAGGAGCAGTTGCCTCGGGTGGAGCAGGAGATGGAGGCCTAGGAGCCTCAGGCAGAGCAGGAGGCGGAGGCCTGGGAGCCTCAGGCAGAGCAGGAGGCGGAGCAGCGAGCTTAGCTTCAGGTGGAGGCCTAGGAGCCTTGGGCAGAGCAGGAGGTGGCTCAGCGGGCGTAGCTGCAGGTAGAGGCCTAGGAGCCTTGGGCAGAGCAGGAGGCGGAGTAGCGGGCGTAGCTGCAGGTGGAGGCGGCGCCGGTACCTCGGGCGGAGCAGGTGGGCTGGCGAGAGGTACCTGCATGCTAGAATCAGCTGCGGGGAGAAAGCACACCCCCAGATAGATCGTCGGGGCATCTACCTGTTCTTTGTCCCAGTGCCTCTTCTTTCTCCGGCTTTTCCTGGCTGGCTGACTTGGGGTTGCCCCGGAGAGGGCGAGCGGCTGGAGCCGGTTCTCCGTAACCCCGTCCACCAGTCACCGGAGATTGTCACGCATGTCAGCCAGGACGTGCGTGCCCATGAGCAGGTTCATCGCCTCTAGGAGGGTGCCGCTCGTGCTGGCGAGTACCCCTAATTCGGGGTCCTCACGGACCTCTGGTTGGGACAGCCAGTAAATTTCCTCTCTTAGCAGATCAAGGCATTGATCCGCGATCTGCGGAGGTATGTTGATGGGATCTGTCATTCTGTTGTGGCCGCTGCACAAGCGGGGAGCGGAGAAGCAAACTCGGGAAATGGGAATCCAAAATATGGGGTTTTATTGGACAAACGGCAGCACAAAACAAACGTTAATGACCAATCGGGGAAAACGGACTGAGACGTGGACTAAATACACAAAATAACAAGAAAATAACAAGAAACAGGTGATCACAATCGGGGTAGTACACGTAGGTAATGAGAGGGTGTGGCACACACAAGGATCAGACAAGCCGGGCATGACAGAACCCTGCCCCAAAGGGGAGGCGACGGACAAGACAAGACCTGGAACATAAGAGCAAAAAACACTGGGGTCGTTACGCTACTAAATAACATGTGTCTATTTGCATTTACCTCCTGTACAGTAAAATGCAGTTATAACAGACTTCAAGGGACCTGGCAAAACAGTCCATTATATCCAGAGATGCTGTATGATCAGAACACAACTACAGGACATCATTTACTCATGCAACACCCCAGCAGACACACTTGTGGTATAGATTATTATATTGTACATGTATAATAATCCAACTTTACCTGAGCAGATGCGTGACTATTAATAACCCCGACTACGTATCTGCACTGGATATCACCGACTCGCCACACTCCTTGTCGGCGAAGCCTGCATGTCAAATTTAAGAGGATTCTTAAGAAAATATTGGTGAATGAGGCCCATTGTTCTCAGACTACCATGTGTTGATGTGTTCAAGGTTCATTTTATTTAGGTAGTCAGTTGTTTGTTTTTACAGTAAACATTTTTAATTGTTCTTGTTCATTCTCCAGAGCTCTAACAAGTGCACAGCAAAACATAGGAAAATCCCTTCTTTTAGGCATAGGTGAATTCTCTGTCAGATTACAGCTCAGGAGTGATTATACATGAATCATACATTCTTGTTCAGCCCTGTCCAGAGTTTTGCCCAAGGGTGGTGGGGGACGAGAGATATAAGTTTGCTGGTGCTGTGGTTGAATACCAAGAAGATGAGCTGTCTGACTGAGAGAGGTATCTTCGTCTGAACACCTTCAGTATAATAATAATAATAATAATCACAACTTCATTGATCCCCGTGGGGAAATTCCTTTGTTGAGGAAATTCTTTTTTATGCCTCCCTCAACTTGCTCTTTGTAGAACAAGTTGTCCGCAAAGGGCTGCCACCTGTTGGGGCACCCAGGGAGCTGGGGGTTAAGGGTCTTGCTCAAGGACCCGCAGACGTGCTGAGGCTGGGTTTGAACCTGCAACCTTGTGATTACAGGCACACAGGCTTAGCCCACTGAGCCACATGCTGCCCCCTACAGACCTTACTGGCAGACTTAGAGAACACAGGTGATATCCCTCATATCATTTGATTCCTCCCCACTGAGTATTTATCAGCCCTAAGGCTAGTCATTTATGAAATAAACTACATTACAAAATTCAATATTCAAATACTGAGATGTGAAAATGGACAGGTGAGTGTTGCCTGTCTTGGCCTAGAGAAAACAAAAAGTATGCAGGTTCTATTTATGTAGAAACTATCACAGATGTCTTTTAAGATGGGTGCACACCAAGTCGATGGCTAAAAAACCTAGTACAAACCAAGACTGATGCATGATTGGCTCCTGTCAGCTTCCATCCTCTCCTGTCGATTGTGAAAATTTGCACTGGAACAGGCAAGTACAACGGTTGACGTACAAGCCAATCAAAGCTCAGTTTCATTAACTAACTTTGACGTCAATTCATAATGCTAAACAGACCAACCATGTCTGGCCGTGCCGCACACACAGTAGTCATCGACTCCAATGGCTGAAAATCTGTTTGGCGTGTTCCATGCTTTATAGGGACAAATTTAATATTAAACAGTAACAGGGTGTTTGTACTGTAATAATAGTCTGGTTATGTTCTGAAATATAATATTAAGTTAAAGATCATACCTTAGTGGAACAGAGGGATTTATGGTGGTGAGGTTCAGTTTTAAGATAACCAGACAATGGTTCTTGTCATGGAGCAGCAGTTCAAATTGCCAGTATTTATATCTGCACTATTGTTTGTCCTAGCACTGGTTATGCACACAGGTCCCCCTAGTTATACTGCAGTGTGTGGTGGGTGAAAGGTTTCTTTTGGCTCCAACATACTACCAAGAAACACCAGTCACTGACTTAGCTAAAGGTAACCTTAAGCATAAATGCAACTCTCAAAAATGCATTTAGTAGCAAACTAAAAAGTAATGCAAATTATGCCTTAATGCAGGTTATAAAAGCAAATATTGTTTCATCTCTAAAAATATCTAAATATTTTAAGAAATATATAAATTTAGACCAAAATCCTATAATCTGCAAAATGCTTAGCCTGAGTTTCTTTGAGAAGGTTGTCATTTAAGTTTTGACATCAGACATATGTGATTATACAGTATATTTAAAGATATAAACTGGCCTCAGAGAAATTGTTTCCTTTCATATAATCTCAGTTTTCAAATATGGCTTTGAAATAGCTTTTTCAGTAATTTTGATTTGTGGTAAATTAGAGACTAATGGTCTGGGAAAAAAACAAAGGGTATTGTTTTGGCATGTTATAACAAGTCCAAGATCATGCCACCATTTCTAATCACTTGCTTCAAGGAATTTTGCGACTGTGCTTGGCATAAGCTATTGAAAGATGGATAGATGTATGAATGTTTCAAGGGTACATATACAGTATAAATGTTTTCCAGTCTCTGGCAGGAAACTGAGAACAGATTGCAAATTGCTCTGTAATGACTGTGTGCGGATGAGCATGGAAACAGGCGAGAGAGCCATAAATGCGGGTTTATTCAGGACTGACAGGACAACTGAAGAGCACACAGCAAACCACATCAATGACAGACCTGGGGAAACTGACTTGAACACGGTCTAAATACAGGATATGACATCAGAATAAATGCAAGACAACTGGTACAATGGGAAGTCACACGTGGGTAACGAGGTGGGCGTGGTCCTCGAGAGGGCTGGATGGAGGGATGTGACAGAACCCCCCCCCCCCCCCAACAAGACAAACAAGACAAAGTCATCAATGAAGAACAGGGAACAAAACAGAGACACAGAACTGGCACAGGGACAGAAACCACGACAAGATTTGACACAGAACAGGAAACACGGACAGACAAACTAGAAAAGGAGACACAGGGGGAACAGAGAACCCTGGGAGCTGGAGGCGCATCTACCCCGGGCGTGGCAGCAGGCTGGTGGGCGTCGTACGCATGTGCAGCTGGAGTGGGTGGTAGCATGGCAGGGGCCTCCGAGGGCGCAGCGACTGGGACTGGCCGGTCAAGCCCTTCCAGCACGACCTGGGCAAACAGAACGGTGCCGACAGGCAGGACAGGTAGAACATGTGGGACAAGAGCCGGTGAGACAGGCAGAATGGACAGAGCCGGGACAGCGGGCATAGCTGCAGGCGGAGCCGGAGCCGCAGCAGGTGCCTCGAGCACGGGCGTAGCCGCAGCACTGACCACAGACTCTGGACTGGCTGGGGGCACCGTCGCAGTCAGAGCCTTGCTGGGCAGCACGGCGACCACTGGGACAGGCAGGTCAAGCAGGAGCCCTGGGTGTAACTGCAAGTGGAGGCGGGGCCTCGGGTGCAGCAGCAAGTTGAGGCGGGACTGCGGGTAGAGCGACAGCAGCCGGCAGGCGGGCTACGGATGTACTGGTAGTGGTGCAGCAACCGCCAACTCCGGGCCAGCAAGGGGTTCCGCAGCAGGAACTGTTGACTCCAGGCCAGCAGTGGGCGCCACAGGAACCGCCGACTCAGTGCCAGCAGGGGGTGCCACAGCCAGAGCCTCAATGAGCCGCGCAGTAGCCACCAGGACAGGCAGGACAGGCGCCGGCAGGACAGGAATGTCAGGTGCTGGTGGGACAGGCAAGACAGGAACGTCAGATGCCGGCAGGACAGGATCATTGGGCACCGTTGGGACAGGCAGGACAGGAACGTCGGTTACAGCAGCAGGCGTAGCGGCTGTAGCAGGCGGTGCAGCGGGTGTAGCGGATGCAGCAGGCGGTGCAGCGAGTCTAGCGGCTGCAGCAGGCAGAAGGGCCATGTTAGCCGGTGGGAGGTTGCGTACCTCGGCCAGCGCCTCCAGAGTTGGTGCCTCCCGTTTGGGCACCGTCCTTTTAAGGGGCCGCGGGATAGCGTCCAGTCCCTGACCACAGGTGACCACCTAGGAAAATGGATGTTGCTGGTGACGGCGGCAGCTCCTTGCAGTCTCAGCAGGGAAACCCAGACCTCTCTCCGGCCAGTTCATCCAGCTCCTCTGGGGGAATCCCAAGGTGTTTCCAGGCCAGCTGAGAGACATAGTCCCTCCAGCTTGTCCTAGGTCTTCCACGGGGTCTCCTCCCAGTGGGATATGCCCGAAACCCCTCACCAGGGAGGCATCCAGGAGGCATCCTAAGCAGATGCCCAAGCCACCTCATCTGACTCCTCTCAATGCGGAGGAGCAGTAGCTCTACTCTGAGTCTCTCCCAAATGACCGAGCTCCTCACGCTATCTCTAAGGGAGAGCCCAGCCACCCTGCGGGGAAAACTCATTTTGGCTGCTTGTACTCGCAATCTTATTGTTTCGGTCACTACCCATAGGTGAGGGTAGGAACGTAGATCAACTGGTAAATTGAAAGCTTTTCCATTTGTCTTAGCTCCTTCTTCAACATGACAGACTAATGCAGTGCCCGCGTCACTGCTTACGTTGCACCGATCTACCTATCAATCTCCCACTCCATCCTTCCCTCACTCGTGAACAAGACCCCGAGATAATTAAACTCCTCCACTTCATCCCAGCCACTTCACACTTGGCTGTGAACTGCTTCAGTGAGAGCCGAAGGTCACGGTCTGATGAGGCCAACAGAACCACATCATCTGCAAAAAGCAGAGACCTAATCCTGA
>JAODKE010000124.1:20503-35934 GCA_026779605.1 Mormyrus hasselquistii
ATATATATATGGCACGGTACATTAACAGGCAACAGGCATCTCCGGAAAGAAACTTAACATGCATTAACACGATTGCGCGTTAATGATTAGGTCTCTATCTTGCTCTAAATTAACAATGTTTAAGTTCTAAATATATAAAATACAAACCAGGATTTAACGTATTAGTTACTTACCCATTAAGTCAATCACGCACAGCGATAGATAAACGGTGTAACAGACATTCACGCAATTACATGCTCTCGTACAACATTGGAAAATCTCAAATGAATGAAATAATGAAATAATTCCATGAAATGAACATTGTTCACGAGTCACAACACCCAAGTCAAGTCTCAATTACTTTAAGTCGTTAACGGCAAGTCTAAAGTCAAGTCACAAGTCTTTGTTTATGCGACTTGAGTGCGACTCGAGTCCGAGTCTCAGACTTGAGTCCCCATCTCTGCTGATGAAAACCTATAAGCCTGAAATATCTGCAGCATAGTGTGAATATGGTAAAGATCACTCAGGTGGCTGTTGACCTAGCACTGGCATTCTCTTAAATCAGAATTACTCAACTCAAACATTAATTTCTTAAAACCCTGTAAAAACCAGCAACTATCAGCACTGGCTTCATGGAGGTACAGGCCTGACTGTGCCGAATTCTCACTACAAGTTACTCTGTGGTACTTCTTTACATCTTACCCTGGTCGACTAGCTTCCTGTAGCTGCCCGCATCAGATTCAAAGCACCGATTCTCACCAACAAAGCCAAAAATGGAAGGGCACCCTCCTACCTAAAAGAACTTCTCACCCCACACTGCACCACGCTCACTCCGAACCTCCAGCACCATTCAGCTGGTCCCACCACCTCCCAAGGCGCAAGGAAGACATGCAGAGACTCTTCTCTGTTTTGACACCCATGTGGTGGAAAGAAATTCCACTAGATGTCCAAACAGCGGAGACATTGGGAGCCTTCAAGTGACGACTAAAAACCTACCTATTTTGGAAGTACAGTGATACCTTGGAACATAAACTTAATCAGTTCCAGAAAGCTGGTCGGGTTGCGATTTGGTCGAGATCCAAGTCAAATTTCTCCATAAGAAATAATGTAAATGAATTCAATCTATCCCAGACCTAATGATTGCCTAATGTAACTTATCTATCTACCTTACTAATGATAAAAAACACATTAACAATCAACATAAAACTAATACGCACGAAAAAGCACACATTCAAAAGCAGTAAACATGAAATAAATGACAATGCCATACTCAGAAGCAAGGGCAGACACACACATGTACCAACTTCAAGGCTATAATTTCCGTTTTAAGTTGTACAGTCACACTGACTGCTTTCCTCTTTGGTTTGCTGCTCTCACTGCTCACCTTCTTAATGGCCATGATTACTGTGTCAATCTTTAAATGTAATCTAAATAAAGCACAATAAAATTCACCTCGATCACAGGAACACAGCTTTCACACACCAAACTTGAGAGCTACTGCAAGACAGAGCAATTCATAGGCATCAACATCCCAGTAGGTCCATTTGCCTTTGTTTCAGTCCATCAGAGACGTGTCTCGATCCACACAAGTTTTAGGACGTCTGTTTTGTTTTGTTGTGTTCCTACTTTTTGGTCGAGTTAAGAGGCGTTCCAAGGTTCCACTGTACTTTACTTCCAAGATCATAAAAAAGTATTACTTGCCAACAGAGTTTTTTCCTATTGAACCAGTATCATAATGTATTCATTGATGAGACTTCTAAGCATTTATGTAAGACGCTCTGGCTATGGACATCTGCCAAATGCTGTATATGTAAATGTAAATGACTAAACAGTGCAGCTGACTGCCTTTTTGTTTTCCCAGGAGCAGAGGCTCAGATTAAGGTTAGGTTTAGAACTTGGGGTTAGGGTTGGGGTTACAGGTAGGGTTAGATGACTGACTTTTGTTGTCTCAGGAACAAAGTCCTGTTCATCCTGTGCAGGTTAGGTGCTGGCGAAGGTACGCCATCAGAAGACAGAGAAAGCAGCCTACCTGGACAATGTCTCGCTCGGCAAGCTTCCCTCGTGAAGAAATCCTGATGTCATCACCGTCCAGTTCCACCATGGCTGCAACAAAGTGTGATTGAGCAAAAGTAGGTGTCTCCACTGAGATTTTTTTTGTCAAGTGTGTCACAGTATTATTTCAGTGCTGCACATTTGAATTCAGACACTCCTCACTTAATGACCTACAGTACCTGTTTAATGACCGCACAACGTATGACCAGCTCTGCAACTAGTTGGTATTGTAAGCTGTATGAAAACGTTGGTCATGGAAACAGCAGCGCGGTGTCTCAGCATCAAGTCTCTTCCTCGTTTGGCCACCAGGTGTTGCTGGCCATCCTGTTCCCTCCTCTGTCTTCATACTGTATTAGTCCCTAGCTCAGTGGGTGGAGTGTGTAACTCAGACTATTAACTCTCTGGTCATGGGTTCCAGGCTGGCCAGAGAGGCCAGCTTTATCTGTTATTTTATATTTATTCTGTTTCCCCAGTATTTATTACTTTCCATTTGCTTCTCTGTGATCGGTTTGCCTTTTTACTGTATTTGTTTTGTACCTTTTTCTTCCACATTGACTAGCTTTGCATTGTATTACTAGTGTCTTGTTTATACCTCCTAGTTTTGATGTCTATTCAGCTTTCTAGTTCTGTTAATCAGCCTCACCTGTTGCTCGTCGTCCTGTGCTTTTACTGATTGGTTATTTGGACATTGTTCTCACCTGTTTTGCGCTATGTCTTGTTAGCCTTGTGTGTTTCTAAGTACCTGCTCCTGCTCTGTTCTTGAATCAGTCATTGTGCTTGTGTTACCATGTGTTGCTATTCTGCCTGTTTATCTAGTTCTTTTCCCCGTGTCGCTCACAGGTTTTTTTTTTATTTCTGTTATTTGTTTTTCCCCTGTTTAGTTTCTAACCCCTTGTGGCCTATTGTCTTGATGTTCTTTCCCCAGTGTGTTTTAGTTGTGTTCAATAAACCCCTTTTGTCTTGTATTTTATTTGGTTTCTTAAGGTTAAGGCTGGGTAGCGATTAAGGTTGTCAAAGCTGGAATTAGGGTAATCCCCATAGAAATGAATGGAGAGTCCCCACAAAGATAAAAATACACAGACTGTGTGTGTGTGACAGAGATATAAATAAAAGCTTGTAATATGATTTAAAAGCTGATATCTTACCATCAAACTCTGCCTGTCCTACTCCAACAATGATGATAGACATTGGAAGTTTAGCAGCCTGGAAAGAATAGAACAGCAACATATAACCATACAAACAGCTGCTAGGTTTTGGAAATGAATGAGCCTCATTTAAGTTTTACAAAAATCTTTTTTTTTTTATCTCGGAGAAATGTTCAGCTATTATAATGGCAATCTGCCAACTCTGCTGGGCCACACAAAATGCCTTGCAAACAGCCCTCGTGTAACTTGGCTGCCTATTGTATGGCTGATGGTAAGAATTACATGTGAAAGTGCAGCCATCGTGCCTTGATTCATACTTGTCATTCATATATAATCCAATGGCTAACATAAATATTCCTGCCTTGAGAAATGTTAATTTAAAAAAATAATAAAGATTAAAGATTGTGTCTGTTGAAATCGTCATAAAGTAATGCCCACGGTCAGTCGATATTCCCAGCAGCCTCGCTCAGGCCACACCCTGCATCATATGAATATTGGACACCTATTGCCCCATTAGGTCAGGGTAATATAAGCAGGTCTTTCAAGGAAAATGTTTGTGAGGTAATTGTCCTTCTTGCTGTGGTTGTCTGTTCTGGTGTTCCGATTTTTGCATTATATTGGCAGTATTTTTAATCATTGATATGGACTTGGAATCTTTTGTACCTTCATAATGCATCGCAATGTATTCATAAAGCATTATAAACACAGCTATAAATATTTACAAAAAAGGCATAACACATAATAGCATTGTTTATTGCATTATGATTGCTCTCAGCAACCATAAATACCTTCATACTGCATTATAATGGTCAATATAATGCATTACAAAGTTATTTATAGTGCATTATAGATACATTAAATAATGCATTATACACACAGTATCCTCTCCCTCAGTGCTGGGTCACAGTATCATAAACTGCAGTGCTTGCTAGTGACAGGCTATTAGAATATACTCTTATTCTGTGGGAACTGCCGGGTTCATGCTCTAATTGACATACTCTGGCAGTCTTCATAAAATCTGGATTATAAAAAAAACTGCCAGAAGTTTTTCCAAGGTAGGTTTATCAAGAAAAAGGGGGGAAGGGATCAGTTGTCATTGTTGACACACCATAGCACACAAGAACAAAACATGTCCTCTGCATTTAACACATATCTTACATTGTGACATAGCAGGGGGCAGCTAATTCTGCACCCAGGGAGCAGTGATTGGGGTGGTACCTTGCCCAGGGTACCTCAGTGGTACTTTACTCCAACATCAGGATGCCCAAGAACTCTGGGAGAAAGAGTTCCGGTTTCTTGCACTGTGCTCTTTCAGATTTATTATTATTATTATTATTATTATGTTTTTATTACAGCAAAGGGGTTAGATGGGAAGGCTGTGTGTGGTATCAAAGGCAATGCAGACACACACGGTCTTTTACCTAAAAACATAACAGTAGTAAATAAATTACTTGGGCATACATGCAAAATAATTTGCAAGGAAGCTATGAGTGATATGGATCTTGTATATGGAACAAATTGAGACAATACAACCACATTACAAGCTTGTATGAGATTATATTTCATTTTCTTTGACCTCCATTTTATCAGATTTAATAATGATAGCATTTTGTCAAGAATTGTTAATGTTTCCAACGCAATTTCTGCATAAAAGCAGAAGGTATAAGTGCGGCACCTTTCAGTCACTTTCTGAGAGGCTGTTGAGCAGCCAAAGTTGTGCTAGTCATTTCATCTGGTGCTGGCTGACAGGAAAATGTGGAAAGAGGAAGGAGAGGTTGAGTCAGAGGCAGAATCATGATGAAATGTGAAGATGGACCAGACGAGCAAGAAAGAGGAAGACGCCTGGCCAGGGCGAGATAGAGCAGCAGACAAGATCTTAAAAGGAAGGTGTGGCTGTTCAAACAGTTTGACTAACAGTCGCAAATTCCCTTTAAATCCAGTCTGCTGGGTAGTCAGGGCCCCCTTCCATCCTGGATAGATACAGGCTTCTCCCCCGTCCACTGAATCAAAACAAGCATGATCTGGGATCTGAGCAGACTGAAGAAGCCATATGGAGCCAGAAAAACTGCAGAGGACGGCTGTAGAGACGTGGCTCCCCAGCACATAAAACGTGCAGATGGTAGGAGACTGAGGTACTCACGTTGACAATAGCCTCCTTGGTCTGGGCCATATCCGATATGACACCATCTGTGATGATGAGGAGGACAAAGTACTGTGAGCCGTCCTGGACTGCAGAAGCATACCTGACAGGGGCACAAGCCTTATGTTAACTCTGGGAAGCAAAGACCCTCGATACATCTTGATGAAAGCCATCATAATAAAATGACAATAAAAGTCATGGAAGACCAATAAACATTAGTACTGTTATAAATGTTTCCATTAATGAGCCAAGGGGAACATGACAAAAGCAATATACACATTTCTTCTTGTTTGGTGGTAATGTATAAATGTTGAAAATAATTAGTGGGCAGAATGAGGGGGGAACTGTCAGCAAGACTACACGCCTAAAGAACGTTTCACAAAAAATGACTTCGTACTTAAGGATATGACCTTGTAATCAGAACAATTCATCTGTAATCAGAACCTACTTCGTAGCCCATGAAGTTTGATCATGAGCTAAATATCTGGGGCTTATGCTCAAGCCTGAGGGGGAGATCTATGTGAAGTGCCCGTGAATTATGGGGAAAAAAGCGAAGATTGGTCTGTGGAGGAGAATTGTGGTTAGAGGGTATGTTTTAGACTGTATGGCCATGTCCAAAGTTGTACCTGGCTACATGGTTGACAACTGGAGCGAAGTTTGTAGGTCCATAGAGCTGTACCGTCTTAAGGCTCTGGTGGTAAGCCTCCAAGATCCCCTCCATTCCGTTGCAGTATGGGTTCTCTGTATTGCCATTCTGCAGATGAAATTAAATGGCTCTGTATTCTTTCATTGATGTCAAAGTTTAGTTTCTAAGGCCTTTATAGCATGGTTTTTCAGTTTAAAATATTGACTTAACATAAGTCAACTATGATTTTAAAGGGTTAACATTGGAGGTTTATTCATTTGAGGCATAATCGCTGTTCTGATTTGACTGTACTGGCTTTGCGGTCAAGGAAAAAGTTTGGCTTGTGGGAAAGCCACCTCCTTCCAGGCACGTGATGTGATGTGTAAACGGTCAAAGACGGAGGACATGAACTTTGAGAGAGTGGATGTCCACTTAGCAAGCTGAATAATAATGAATCAGTAGTTGTTGTCCCTACGTAGACTGTTTGTTTCAAACTGCCACTATGATGCTTGTAGGGTGATAAACCTGCAGTCAAGGCACTTTGGAAAAGATGAGATTCTTGTGAAGTGATGGGCTTCCTTGTTCAGGAGCCAATATGAGTGGGCCAGAGAAGCCAGTTTGCCTATTATTTTATGACAATAAATATATCTAATAAAAAATATGTCTAATACATACATGTATACACAAAGAAAGAAAGGAATTGCATTTGTTTTTTTTTCCTAAGTGGACTGACCTGATAACATGCTTTGAAGAGCAGTTTGTGAATCTAGATGAAATGAGGGTATCATGAGGATGGGAGTTCTAAGATGGACGAAAGGATTAATTTGAAGAAAATCAAGAAATAGTGTGGATGCTCCTGGAATAAATTAAATGACTGTCAGTGTGGGTGTTTCACAAAGGACGAAACAATCACTGCTGTGATGACACCACAATGACAGCCCCTTATCCTTCTGTAAGGGTTCACATCAACTCTCCCTTATTCTTTTGTAGGGGTTCTTATTGCTTCTTTTTTTCTCTACAATGAATTCACATTGATAATCTTTTATCCTTTGGCAAGGATTCATACTGACGTTCCCTAATGCTTCTGCAGAGATTCTCATACTATTAAACCCTTCCATTCTTTGTTCAGGTTAAAATGAGTTATTTCTGGGAATCCAGATATGAAACAAAGGATTGTGGGCATGCATGTTCATAGGCGTGCATGGGAATGGCTGTGTGGGGCTGCTGTTAGTGTGCATGACCGGGGTATTTACCAGCGGAAATTCATGGGACACCCGTCCATCAGGGGGCAGCTTGGCACCAAAGCCCAGAGCCGGGAACATCTTGTCACTGTCGTAGTCCTGGATGATCTCACCCACAGCTTTGAGGGCCATGGCGTAGGCATTCATTTGATAGGGGTTCATATAGTGCAGTGAGGTGGATTGGGAGGGGTTTCCTGTAGGGTGGGGGGGGGGGGTAGAAGGGGAAGATAACTTCAGTTCAATCCTTTTCGATTCACCATAAAACTGTCCACCATTTATTTTCAAATATTTCCATTATTCTATTGTTTCTAAAATAATCTCTGTTATTTTCATTTATTTGTTTGTTTACTTCTTGATTTAACTCCCTACACTAATTGTTTCGCTATATTCCTCACAACCGCCTACTAACTGCACACCAGCCACCCTAACCATCTCCAATTTAGCCTTAAGAATTTGCCATTCATTTCCTAATTGTATCAATTTACACCAAACCATTACATTTATACTTCTACAATATCTGTCCTTAACTCTCATTTTTCCATATTTATGTACCACTCATCTTTATTATTTCACACTTATCTCAACCTCTCTTTTAAAAAAACATTCCAAAGACTGCTGGAATATATGGAAAGAAGGTGTGCAGTAAGTGGTTCCCATCTGTAGTTTCAGATCAGAGCCAAAGCATTTCACAGAGAGGAGGGAAACTTACCATTGGAAGCAGTAAAGTCAATGGCCACGGTGAAATGGATCTGGGTGCTAATAAAGAAGACAAAGAGAGGGAAGGCAAATGATGAAAGTTCTAGATCAATCTAGGGTCTAAACTGACATGAGATGTGAATAAGAGACCAAGAATTAGAAACTTGAACAGCCAGGCCACAAATAAACCAAATTACCAGCCATTCCTCTAAACAAACCAGCCTACAGAACTTTGACATACACTTTTAGGGGTGTAAGGCTACAATTATGATACATGGTGTTGCTGTTACTGTTCAGGGTTAGGGATGTGAGTCCAAGTAATTTTGAAAGTTTTTAAAGTTGAATTGAAAGCATTGATGCAACATTGATGGATACATTCCTGACTTGTTGCTTCCAAATGAACATGCAAACAATGGACTCAGACATGAGGAATGACTATAATGGCATTGCACAGCAGTATAGTGCCCTTAGACAACGGAACAATACAGACGTAAGCCCGCTGCTGACGTGTCTAAAGGCACTCTTAATGAGATTTCACGCTAATATACTGTCTACTGCAGACATGGTTCTGATATATGTTCTGATATATGTTGAGATATCAATATCTCAATGGACTCAAATCATTTGTTTGTGCACAGAAAACAATCCAGAAGGGGCCTTTTCCACCAAACTCATCACAACTACTGCTTAAAAATGACTAGACACAATGGAGCAAAATACTGTGATTAAATCACCCAAGACCTCCACATTTTTCTTACTGCTAAAATTTCTACATCTCAGCCAAGGATAGATTCTATCTCGGCTCAATAAATAATGACTCCACCATAGTACCCCACAGTTATGTTCCATTCACGGGTAGGTTCTATATCAATTTATTATGTAATGACTCCACCATAGTACCAAGACTACAGGACTGGCAAAGAACTTATTGGGGTGGTGTTTGTGTTTAGCAAGGCCCTTAACCCCCAACCCCAGGGGTGTTGCACTCTGGCTGACCCTGTACTGTGATCTCCAAGCTATGAAGAGCAGGATGAGCTCAGCAAAAAGGACTTAGCATTATCTACTGCAATAATCAATACCTTCACTCCAACTTACCACGGATTTGCTTAAAGTATCCCCGATTTCAGATCTCACAAGGGCCTAGTGGATAAAGTCACTGTTTTCAGCCAATCAGGAGAGCTGTGACTACAACCAGATGCTTCGTCTTCGTCGACAAGGACGAATTATTCTCCTTTGTTACTTTGTATAAATGGTGTCCCATGAACGACCTTAGAGTAATGTGCCAGTAAAGTTGGTAGCACTTTACTTAAGTCCATGTTTTTAGTAATTTATAAACACATTCATAATGCATTATAATGTATTCATAAAGCATTACAGTATAAACATGGCTATAAATATTCATAAAAAAAGCATAACACATTATTGTCAAGTCTGTAATGCACAGGGATGGACATAACTGGTACGCAAGAATGCATTTACCTTTAAAAACGGTACGTGTGACAATCGATTGTTTGTAAAACTGCAAATGCTTCCTTATTTTATGTGCATTCGCGCTGCCATGACAAGAAAATACCTTGCATCTTAACCTGTATACCACAAATGAAGTATAGTTAACATACCTGTATAAAGATTGAAATGCATTATATTTTGTTTTCATATCAGCGCAAATTCACATCAAATAAGTGCGCATGTACACTGTTACCACAATCGTTTGTAGCATGTATCATTTTAAAAGGTGAATGCATACTTGCGTACCAATTATGTCCATCCCTTATAACGCATTATGAATGCCTTAGGAAAGTCATCTATAAAGTGCTAGAGATACATTTAGAAGAAAGCAGAAGATGGGCAAGGACACCGATCATGTGGGTAATTTTTTATGCTTTAATTTAGTCATAGCAATAAATCTCATCTCTTGAATAAAGATTCAGTTTCATCTGACAGTGTTTCCATCATTGTGATTATTCAGTGGAGCTGATACCCTAATAAGCTCAATAGTATTGAGATCTGAATGACAAGTAAGTTAATAATTTAAGGTGAGCGTTAAATCTGTAGATCTGCAATGCTGAGTTTGGTCATCTTCAATGCACTCATTTCAGGGCAAGGAATAAAACATGAAATAACATGTTTAAAATGCTGATACGTTTCCAAACAAATCAGCTTCATCAGCTTGTAGCAGGTAAGATATGGGTAGTGATAGAGTAATTAAGTGAAAGGGACACTCTAGTCTGTGACAGCTGTTAATCGCTTGCAAAGTGGACAACGGCAGCTGTTTGCTGGCTAGCTAGCAGGCTGACCCATACAAGATCCATCTCTTGGCAGCCAACCATAAGGCATGTGTCCTCTCTAATGCAGAATGAAAACAAAACACCCTCAGACACTCCAGCTGAAAAATTATGGAACTATCATCGGATTTCGCGTTCAGGTGACTGATGGGTTCTCACCGACACGCCGGAATTAATTCGATTAGAGCTCAGTGGATGGGAAATAGCAGAGGACAGGCATTTCTTCTGGGTGAGCCGTACCTCATCAATATACATTACTATAAAATAAACTCACCCAACTAAACAGGCTGTTAGCCAAATTGTGTTTTGGTTGGTCACACACATTAGAATACAATGTGGAGAAGTAAAAAAAACTTAACACTAGGTGACCCATGCCTACTTAGCACTGAAGACTGGTAGTAATCCTACTTTCAGAAAACTTTCAAACTGGCACGTTGAAATGCATCCTATTCATTTCAACATCAGAGCACAACACAGTCACCCCACACGAAGTTTGGGTGCTTTCGGCCCTGGTTTCACATGGATGAAGCAAAGGATGTGGGAGACAGAGTAGTGGGCCTGTAGAAAGGCGGGCAGAGGCGGACATTTCAGGTCCAGAAAGTAAAAATCCAAACCAGAACTCAGCTGGTTGATCGAAACAAAATCCTGGTTTGGATTTTTACTTTCTGTACCTGAAATGTCTGCCTCTGAAGGCAGGTATGTGGAAAGTTGGATGTATCAAAAGGCGGGTGTGTGGAAAGGTGGGCGTGTCAAAAGGCGGGTGTGTGCAAAAAATTGAGCTTGTCAAATGGTGGGTGTGTTGAATGCTTGGTTTGAGGAAAGGTGTCCGTGTCAAAGGTCGTATGTGTAGAAAGGAGAGAGCAAGCTGGGCAGCCAGCCATAGCAGGAGCCAGGGAGCTGCGGGTTAAGGGCCTTGCTCAAGAACCTGCAGATCTGCTGAGGCTCAGTTTGAACCGGTGACCTTCTGACCAGAGGCACAGAGGTTTAGCCCACTGAACCACATACCTCCCCATAAAGAAAGAGACCAGACATACTGTATAGAATAGGTCAGGCAATGACAGATATAATGATATACTAATAAGCATATATCTATAAATAAATGCCTGCTTCATATTTGATAATATTTGTCTTGTGCTTGTTAACACTTACTGTCAATCTCCCAGAAAGTGCTAAGGAAATTACATGCATGCTTCTTCCCACTTTGCCATACTCTCTTCCTGTCTAGATATCTTTCTACACTCACACTAACCTTTTGACATGCCCACTATTCCAGCCTGACCTATACTTGACCTACACTGGCCTCTCTGGTATTTCTTTTGGGCCTTGAGCAAGGCCCTTGACACTGTTCAAGGAGGGGCAGATGAACATCTGGCCTCAAGCTTTGCTCTCTGCTCTGTATGCGTGTCTTTCAGGAAGGGTGGGACATGCGGAAAGTACAGAATGCCTCCATGACAGTATTGCTGCTATTGTTATTATTTTTATTATTATTGTACCGTCTACAGAAAACCCGATATCTCACTGCAACCAGAAGAAGTGCAGCTGCACATTTCACCTCTGCAATAACAGCTATAAAAAGCTTCCAAACGCTTGACACATCTGTGAAAAGAGGCTGATACGGCATGAGGACAAAACTTGACCAATCTGCCCATATCGAGCACCACACAACCACCAAACAGTGTCCACCTGAGAAAAGAGGGTGGGCCAATTCCAAAACTCTGACACCATAGATGCTATGATGCCACAGCAAGTGTGTAGATTTGGGTATGGATTATAGAGATATGATCCTACCAATATTGTGGGAGTAGCTTGGGTTTAAGGGGTGGGGCATTTAGGGCTGATTTGGTCCCTACCAATACTGTGGGAGTACTGTGTGCGTTAAGGGGGAGGGTGGTTGAACTGAAATCAAATTGAAACAGATGAACTGAACTGAACTGAACAATCCGAATTTGTGTGACACATTCTGAACCGAAAATCAGCCAATGACAAAGAGAAAAAAAAAAGGAAAAAAAGAATCAGAATGCAACTGGATCCAAAGGCCAACATGCTTCCAGAAAGACGTCGTCACAACTTTTCATTCCATAAATTAAAAAAGAGTCCTGTCTGTTTCCACTAATCGTGGAATGAAAGCAAAAGAGCCCAAGGATATTCATTTCAGTATGAGAGTTATGAAGCAATAATGTTCAATGTACTTCTGCAAAAAAGGTGACAGGTTTTTCATTAACCTTTCTAGTTCAAACATGAATATGTCTGCTGCCTCTTTCTGACCCAGAGAGCCATTCTGCCCCATTAAAAAAGTCATAAAAACCACTCACTGAAAAACATATTAAACAGTTCCTGCACATTTGAAAGAAAATCTTATTTCCTCACCGCACAGGAAGCCGCAGATATGACCAAAGAGCTTTTAATCACAGACTACTGTGCGACTCAAAGGCAGACTGACATTTCTGTGTGAGACTAATTAAGGGAAATTCGTTCCTCTGCCATCACTGCTTTTCTCTGTGACCAACTTTTCCAGAGATCGCGGCCAGATAGAGATGGGAAGATTGCTGCATTTGCACAATATCATCTGCCAGGAGGGAGAAAACCCAAGAAAAGTCCTGAGCATCATACCCCTCACTTTCGAATCGAGAAGACATCCATCCCCTCTCGGGCAAATGGCTGCGTCTGAACTGTGGTACAAGACAGAGCAAGTGGCCGGAACGTCCGCTGTCACCAGCCTCTCAGGGGCAGGCGGCTGCCAGGTCAGCAGACCAGCTTTTAAATAACAAAAGCCTTCTTCACTGAAGAGCAAATCATGACATGACAGCATGAAACACCCCTGAAGCATTGCTGGGAATTCCTCAGGTGATGTGCAGCTGTGGTAGAGCTGGACCTCCGAAAAAGCTCCTGCAGGCACAGCCAGCTCTGTGAGTGAGAGTTTACTTAAAAGTACTTAAAAAAAACATGCAATTAAACTGTAAAATTCTATTGAAACATCCAGAGGCACAACTGGGTAATAATTTAATACTGCCAGCTTATTTAAATTGTTTTATTTTAATTGATCAATTTATAAGCTTTTCTGTAGTCCAAACATATTTCTGTACATTTACCATGGCCGAGTGCAAGGCTACAAGTGGTTGCTCTTTAAGCAAGATGTGGGCACGTGCCTCACATCTCCTACGGCATCTGCAGTCAAAAAGTTCAAGTTTGCCATGGGAACTGGGCAGTTGTTTTCCCAGTGACCTGAATGTCGCTGAAAGCATAAGCCTGTGTGCGTGCAGAACTTAAAGGTCAACTCACTTATGGTGGCCCAGCACAAAAAAGACCATCAACAATGGCACTCTTTCCCCTCTATAGGTAAACCCTGATGTTTTTAATCGGTCTCTGCAGGATTTCCAATAAAAAATGTGCGGCATTACTGGCTGCTAGCTTGAGGCAACCCCTTATTTCAGTAGCATAAAGTAAATAGAAATTTCTGTTTACTCCAATCCGCAGGGAAATAAGAAGTTTCAGCAAAATGCAGCTCTTTTGAGGGAGGAAGACCAGTCAGAATGAGGGAAACTCATACACCAGATGACTGCATACATATGGATGAAGCAGTGAATACCCCTTTCAAAGCATGGAAATGTGTGCAGACCAAAGCACAACAGCGGCTGCACATCTTTAGCAGGACTGGTGCCAAGTCATTTAAAAAAAAAAAAAAAGCTGAAGGGCAGAAGTGAAGTCACAGAGAATGTGACTTTGCTGAGTGGAAACAGGAAAACTACAATCATAAGATGCCAAGCTGCATTAATGTCCTGACCATAGGTACCCATAGAGCTTCCCCTCGCCATTGCGGGAGCCCAGATCATACAGAATCGAGTCTGCACTGCTCTGAGTGTTCTGAGACCTCTAATACGACGAAAACCAAAAGCTCCCACAATCGCCACTGCGTCTCCTGTGGGCTAACGTTTCTTTCTGTCAGAATCCATTTTCGCCCAACCTGTAGCCAAGGAGAGATAATCTCAGACTCCTGACTTACATTGCTGGCTGTTACTGTCCTTTCCTGCCTGTGCATAACTGTTCTTTACAGGCTGGCATAGGAGGACTGGACTCCCGCACAGCATTAATATAAGATCACAAAGGAAATGTTTGTACGCAAATGTCTCTTCCTTTGTCTGACTCACCCTCCTTTGATGTAGTCCAGGAAAGTGTACTCTGACTCCACCGAGAATGACAGCAGTGTCACCTGCAGAGCAGAGAAGGAGAGAAGGAGCAGATTCACCACTGAGGCAGTAACCCTGACCCTGACCATTCAGGCAGTACTGAGCGAGACCATTTCACAGCATGCTAAACATGCCCTATGCTGCCAGGGTCAGGTCTTAGGCTGCTCCCTGAAACCCTGAAAGGCTCCATGTACAGAGTATGAAGACAGACGGGTGGATGACTAAGCATTATGGGAAAGCAGCCTTAGAGCCCAACCCTGGATAGTTCCTACAGGAACTTATACTGGAACTTAGTCTGAGACTCATACTAGAATTCACACTAGAGCTGGTTAGTACTGTGACAGTAGGAGGTAGATTCACTCACACAGTATGATGGAATTACCTGTGAGAAAGTAACCTTAGCAGCAGAGATAGCAGTAACGTTATTCAACATGACATTTGGTTAATAAAATCATCCTAGATAACAGAGGAACAGCATGTGGCAAAGACACAGCAGGAACCTTATTAACACAGATACCTCTAACATTAACTAAACATCGGCCTTTGGTTAAGATCAGGGCAAGAACCCAACATAGTGCTCAATGCTGCAATATGCATTTCAGTCTGCTGTGGTTTAATTATTACTACAGTGGAATGTGCAAGATATAGCATGTGCTACAGAAACAGCTTGATTAATTTAAGATTTTCATTTGCCACAGGTATGAATGTACTGGTACATCCGCAGTGAAACAAAATTGCAGCTACTCTAGACTGCAATAAACATGGATTTCCAAATTAACATTAATTAACAAAATAAGTTATAAATACAGAGATAAAAAGTACAATAAAGTCAAGATAAAAGTTTAGGTTGCAAACCAATTTAGGGTTTAGTATATTGAACTAATTTTTACTAAATGCAACTCCAGTGATACAGTTTGTACCTACAGTGTATTAGTTTGTAGTACAGTGAAGTACATGCAGAATTACAGGACAGATCTCAGTACTGCTGTGTAGTGACTAGTAGCTGGCTGAAATAATTTCTGTACAGCAGTATGGAGTCTGTCTTATTTGTAGTACTATAGATTATTGTTTTTTTAATATTGGG
>JAODKE010000124.1:42702-58174 GCA_026779605.1 Mormyrus hasselquistii
AATGAAATACCCTGCAGTGCTACACCTGGCAACACAAAATCCAGCAATACTACACCCAGCAATGAAATACCCTGCAGTGCTACACCTGGCAACACAAAATCCAGCAATACTACACCCAGCAATGAAATACCCTGCAGTGCTATACCTGGCAACACAACCCCCTGCAACGCGACACTTGCCAACACGACACCCTGCAATACTACACCCAGCTATGCGATACCAAGCAATGTGATACTCTGCAATGCTACACCTTGCAACAGAACACCCTGCAACGCGACACGCGGCAACACGACACCCTGCAATGTGACAACCTGCAATGTGACCCCTGGCGAAGGAAACACCCAGCAACTCTAAATCAGGCAATCTGACACTCGGCCACAAGAAACCCTGCAATACTACATCTGGAAATGTGGCACTCTCCAACACTACACTCTGCAACACTACACTCTGCAACACTACACTCTGCAATGCACCACTTGGCTACATGACACCCGGCTACACGGCACCTTGCGACACTACACCTGAAAATACTGCCGTATCCTGAGCCTCCAGCTAAGTAGCCCATGCAATAGGATCCTCCACCTCATGCACATTATTGAAGGACCTCATTCTATTGCATACAAACAAATTGTCATGACAATTGACTGAACCTGTAACCCTTGTCATCCATCCAGTTCTATTAGTGTGACAAGTTCAGAGAATCAGGCTTAAGTCTATGACCAAAAAGGACCCCACTTGTTTTACATCCCAATTGTTCCAATAAAATCAGCCTGCTCAATCCTCCAATCCACATGTCCGATGAATTTGCTATCTGTCATAATGAACCATTTGTTTTACCTCAGCTATCTGAACGGCCAGCCTTCAGGTCACAAACAGCAAACATTTAGCAATACTAAAACTATGCTATGCTAGCTGCTAGCCTCGCTTCTGCTTCTCACGGAAATTTGGGCCGGTCAGCAGCAAAATGTACCAAGGGCGCCCCCTTGCTGATGCAAGTCCATCCCTGCTCAACACATCCCTCCCTCCCAGTGGACAGATATCTGGGGGAAAATATTAAAAGGTCCAGGGGTTCCCTTCTCCTCGGAGCCGGTTCCCGTGGTTCGGTGTTGGCTCTGACTAATGAGCACTATTAATGTCCAACAGATTACAGCCCCAATCAAATAATCATAGTGGCTGCTTGGGGAATAGACCAGAAAGCCCAAGTCTCTGCCAGGCCAGCAGCATGTCAGTGACACACACACACACACGCACACACAGGCACACATACACACACACACACGCACACACAGGCACACATACACACACACGCACGCATACACACACGCACATGTACGCACACCCAGGCACACATATTAACACACACACACATACATACACACACACACACACACACACACACACACACACACACTCGTACAAACACCCAGGCACACATACAGGCGCACACACACACATAAGTTGGTCTTCCTATCTAAATGGGGACCGTCCATTCATTTCTATGGGAAAAACCATAATCCCAATCACGACACCCTTAACCTCTACCCATCCCGAACTTGACTTTTCGCATTTTTACTTTTTTGATTGCATTCACAGATTTTTATAAAACTGACCTCAAGAGATGTCCCCCCAAAAGTAGGGAGATTTCAGGTTTTACTACACTTTGGAAACAATTTGGTCACCAAATGTGATCTATGTAAACCCACACACACACACACACACACACCGTTTGGCTCTTTTTCTTATAGACAAACAAGCACATAACCATTTATATTTCAGTTTCTAAAATATTCATCACTTGCACATTGTGAAAAAAAACAACAAACTGACAGACTCCCTAACACCAAAAAAATATACTTTCCTGCAAATTATGAAAATTTGCATGGGGAACAAGAAGGGCTTCTGCCCCATGGACACACACACACACACACACACACACAAACAAACAGATATACACACACGGCACATGATACTCACTCTGCAGTTGTCCAGCTCTTCTGCTGTGAGGATAATGGCGCCACACTTCTTCCCAGGAATACCTCTGAAAGTCAAATCACTACATTAGCAGAGTAAAGAAGACCTCTTACTGTCAGAGCTTTTGATTATATCCAGCCAGATCAGTACAGCTGTTATCCACAATCCTCTGTTGTCCTGCCGCTATAAAGGCCCTGCCTGGGAAATAGTGAAATCATTACTAGCAGAAGAAGTTGTGACCTTTGACTTAGAACTCATCCCCACTGATTCCATCTGCTACTGTACAACAACCTGTACCGAGACACAATGAATCTGCTTATCCGAGTCTTAGTGCAACCCCAAATTCCAGCTGGGATGTATCCCAGTAAAGCTGCAATGCCAAAGACTCCCGTTTCTAGAGTATAGCCAAATACATCAAATTCTTGAGTATCTATAGTTCCTCAAGTCTATATAAGTTTAAACTTAATTACATCCACTGGCTGCAAGAAAAAAAGGTGACCTGGTATAACGGGAACTACCTTAATCTCTGCTTGGCCAAATATCCACAATTAGAAAGATCTTCTTCCCAAAAGTAAACGAGATCCTTTCTCCGCCATGCAGCCTAGCTGCCACCTGGCCCCCCCTTTCTCAATGGGGCCAACACAAATTGTGCATCACACTTCTCCCACTGACAACAAATCTATAATACTTTATAAAATCCTGCACCACTTTATAAAATCCTGTACCACCTTAACTATATGATGGAAATCCAACAATGTTCTTAATTACTACCTTTCACCAGCCGCTCATTGCCCACCGTAGATTGATTCCTCTTTCATTTTTACATGTTCCTCCCCTATCTAACACCCCACGTTAATATATCCGCACAACGTTCAGCCCTCCATTTTGGTTTTGTACTTCATCATGTGCAGATTCTTCCCTGTTATGCCCCAAGTTATATCTCACATTATCAACAAAATGACACATTGTGTCATTTTTGTGGAAAATAAACAAACAAAACAAACGCAACCCCTGGCAACCCTTTTACAGAAATTATATCACAGTATTTGGACTCAGACAAGCACAGGCAGGGAGAGACAAATTGCTAAAGTGTGAAGAGTCAGTGTCTAACTCCAGCAACACATCGGAGGCGTAATCATCCACATATATGTATAAATCAGGACACTGTTCAACTGTAGTACCATGTGCAGTTCAATACTGAAATACACACATGCACATACATACATACATACGCTACAGGCCAGAGGTTTGGGCCCACCCTCTGGTTTCTTAAAAAATAACCAATACAGTGCTTTTCAAACTTATTACAAGACAATATTAGAAATGCTTAATACAAATGTAACTGACAGGTTTTGAAGTGTGATGCGACAATTTACTGTGCGTTGTAAGTGCAGTTTAATGGCTGCGAGTGCCAAAGTATGAAGTTTCATCAAAATAACCAGCCCTTGCCTTCATCACAGCAGAACAGATTCACGGCATCATTTCCAGCAATTTTTGGAAAAACCTTGTGTCTAAACTCTCCCAGCACTGTTTCAAGCATGAAAACCATTCTGTCTCATTCGCTAGATGTTCACTTTAATTGAACTTGTTGGTCCAACTGGTCCCAAGGATGGACTTTTGTCCGTCACAAGACATGCTCCCAGTCCCAGAGCGACAGAAAGTGCATGGTCACAAACAATTAGAAGCTGTAATGAGCGAGGAATAATTCTGCATACTGATCACAAGCTGGAGAGCGCAAGGCAGTATATTATCACATGTTTAAGTAACTAACAGTGTGTGTATGATGTCGTGGTGTTTATGACCTCTGGCACATTGGAGTTTACAAATTAAGCATGGCCTACAGGGTACCAACAAACCACTTACGTACTGTAAGGTACAAGGTGCCAGTATAGATCAGCGCAATGCTGGTCACGGCAATTAACTGCAAATTCGAATCATGAGTTTAGGTGCTTGACTACTGTAGGTGGCCCTAACAGAGATGCCAGGAGATGGGAAAGACTGCTTGACCCTCTGTTGTTTTTCAGCTATATTTCACATAAGCAAAATTCAAGGAGTAAAGCACAACACTCTCCTGGGCCTCAATCAGAATGGCAAATTGCAATACCGGAGCTCAGCTGTTTCCGTAGGGATGCCTGAAACACGAGACTAGCAGAGAGAAAAATGTTCCTCAAGCTCGTCAGCATAAGCTTGGTATAAGTAGGTCATCACTGTATAAATTTGCTCAGTATTATCAAAAAGTGGCATTTACAGCTACATTTCTTTTCTATTTGCCACATTACATTTGTTACAGATTCATTACTTATTTAGACAAGCATCCCATTCTGGGTCTTCCCCAGACCTGTGCCCTGTGTTTCACTGCATAGCCTCCAGGCTCACTGTAGCACTACACTGGATACATTTTTATCCAGTTTTTAAGATGATGGATTTGTCGTATGCTAATGGAGTATTAATTTTGATCAAACTAATTTGACAGCTAATTTGAGCGTTTTGCACATTTATATTTGACAATTTAAAAATAATGAAGAACAGGAGAATTTTGGAAGAACTAGAAAACTCCCAAGACCTGAAGATGCAGTATTTCAGCACGATACTGGCTCCCAAATTACCGCAAAGAATCAGCCAGGAACAATAATGAACATCCATCCATCCACCCACCTGCTTTAAAACATGGTGTTTTACTGATTTTGACTTGCACCAAGGTCACGGTGGTTTGGGGTGGTGGTGTAAGTGCATGGTGCCTGGGCTCCGTGCTCTAAGGATTTTGTCAAATACTGAAGGTGCCTGAGTCTGTGCACAGTCCCCCAACCCAAAGAGCCCCTGCCACCATAACTGGTACCAGTTCTTAAGGTCCAAGGGTGCCAGGGCAACTGGGCTAAAGCTGCTTTTAATCTTTAGCATAACAAACCAGGCCAGCTCCACTTGTAACATAGTTGTTATGTTTTCCTACACTAGTGAAGACACCAAGTGAGTGCTCAGTTCCCTCTAAGCCTGAAGCTAGGTCCTTAATTACCTTCCCCAACCAGTGTGTGATGTTGTAGACACAAGAAGATGGCACAATATCATACTGTATGTACGGACCAATGGACAGGCCACTGCTGCCTTGACTTGAGAAGATCAACCCAGCAGGACTGGAAGGAAGCCAGGGGGAACTAAAGAGGGAGGCAGGGAGAACCATGGAGTGGAGGCATGTGGAGCCACGGAGGGGAGCCAGGAGGAGCCAGGGTGGGGAGGCAGCAACGGTTTCCACAACTTCTGGCACAATAGAAGCAGCTGATGAATAATTCAGTAACGTGATGAAATTCTTGGTTTGCTCTTTATTAACCTTCACAAGGATCACTGCAGCCACGCATCATGTCCTTTAGAACAGTGTGCAAAAATTTAAAAAGATCAAAATCGTGGAGTGTTTAACAAGCCATTTTGCACCATCCCCAGCAAAGCAACTCACTTACACTTTACAACAGTTATACTTGTTGTGTTTCAAATCTTAATTGTCATTTGAGAGATGCTCCAAGGCAATCGAGAAAAACTGTAAATACTGCTGCCCTTAACTTGACAAATGCTGAGACTGAGAAGAATTATTTACATATCCCACATTTTTCTGAAGAACCATCTCCCTCAGCTTATTTTTTTCAGGATCAAGTTTGCTCCCTTTGTCAGTGTTTTCATGTGTTATGGCTTGGGTGCTGTGTACTGCTCACTGCGCCTTGGATGACAGGCACACTGAGCCAGCATGCTCCTCTCTGTTTGCTCTGCACTGGCTGCTATTGGGTACTGTATATTTCACTGACAGCTCTGTGTCCAGCACTGTAGAACACTGCACTCCTCTTTATGTGCCTGTAAAACTCCGCTCAGCTATGATATCACTTTAACCACAATAAACCACAGTGAACAACGTCAGGGGAACATTATTAGAGTTTGAACCTTCAATTGGCCATTGTTATTTCATTGACCAGCATCATTAGCAATGAAATGGACATGTCCTTAAACTGTGTAAAATTTCGCCCATTCACTCAGGTAACTAAACCTCTCAGGTTAAGTGATTAATCAGAGGCGAGCACAGGAGCGAAACTGCAGCGGAAGTTTTTAAGGCCTGTTTTCCTACTTTCTATGCTGGATCGTGGTAAACAGCAAAAACATCGATATACTAGCATTCTTCTAAAATGCTGATACCATCCATCTTTCCAGATTTGGCATTTATGTCTGTTTAATTTTGATACTCCAGTCCAAAGCAGTAACATGCTCCGGGATATTCAGCAAGATCTGAAACAATGTTAAATGCATAAATCCACAGTTACTTTGTCAGAAACTGAGAAGCAGCCATAATAAGCCTCAGTCTGCCCACCACATTTATTAATTTATTTATTCATTTAATATTATTTATTGGGGGGTAGCATGTGGCTCAGTGAGCTAAGCCTATGTGCCTGTAATCACAAGATTGCAGATTCAAACCCAGCCTCAGCATGTCTGCGGGTCCTTGAGCAAGACCCTTAACCCCCAGTTCCCTGGGCGCCCCAACAGGTGGCAGCCCTTCACGGACAGCTTGCTCTACAAAGAGCAAGTAGAGGGAGGCATAAAAAAGAATTTCCCCAAAAGGGTCATGGTCTACCTGGCACCCAAACCAGCTGCTGCTCAATTTACTCTTATCTCATCCCTGTGTAGAAGAAGCAGCCGGTTCATCAGAGCCACCACGGGTCAGCAGCTGAACAGGCAGGGACTGTCTCAGTGCCGAGCAGCAAAGGGCATCCCCTGCAGCACGTGGTACTGCATCCCAATGCCTCTGAAGATGTGGCTGGGCAGCCAAACAGGAGGATGTGCCAGAGAAAGCGCCAGCAGTTTCCTCCAACATTTGGGAGCCGCCCCATGTCCCTGCGGGCAGCAAGTGGGGCACAAGCAATTTAGCTGCCCTTCAGAGAGCCTCAAAGAAAACAAACAATTGGAAACTGTAATGAGCGAGGAATCATTCTGCATACTGATCACAGGGGAAGGCTGGAGAGCGCAAGGCCCATTTCTGTTCTTTGTAGCTCACAGCTCTCAGCTCTCTGACAGTAGATTGCATGGGCGGTTCAATTTTAAAATATGCATAAGGAAAGATGTATTTAGGGCAAAAAAAAAAAAAAACTCCCTCAAGTTTTGCGATGAAAGTGAATGTGATGCAAGTGACGTACTTCTCAGCAGGACGCGGCGAGAGCTGCCATTCTTCCAAAAACATCAGCACACGATTTACAGGACTGCATCAACTGGGCTATACAGTATGTTGCAGGTTCAAGTCTTAGCATAATTGCAGGTGCTGTATCAGGCCTTTAGCCTGAGTTGGTTTCATAAACTCCTAGCGGTCAAAATGTGCGCAAATGGCTTAATGTAAAAATTTAGCAAAAGATTGAAGAAGAAAGGGCTTCCTCTGTATCTGGAGGGTGCGTCAGGATACGTCCCTGCTGGTGTTAATCTGTATTTATATGCTTGGGCATCTCTTTTTGTTTCTCAGTGATTTCCATCCAAAATAACATTTTGCTGTTGTTTAGGATCAATGCATTTTTTTCCTTTTTTGTCATGATACTCTCTCCACTTTTTGCCTTTCTTGCATTTGTCCTAAAGACAGGGAACAGGGACTAAAATAAAGTTCAGCTCCATTTCTGACTTCCCCGGGTCATGTGATTCTCCAGTCAAGCAAAGGCTGTTTTCTCAAAAATATTTATGTTGCACTTCTGAAACCTAGTATTGCTGCTCTCTTGTTCCCCATTTCACTGACAGCCTGTGAGGGTTACACACATGTAGAATATGGTGGAGAACTGCCTGAATTTTGTGGAGGGTGATGCACTGAAACCAAAGAGGCTGACACTAGATAAACCGCCAAACGCCATACTGTAACACTGAGAAACTCAGAAGCCTCTGGAGATCAAATTGCAAAACTAGGACAGAGAGGTTGCACATGATGGATGGCACATACTTTGTTGCTAAGTACTCAGTAGTAACTCCATAGTAACTGTGACCGGGAGATACTTGTCTCTAGAATTTAAATGGGTAAAGGTCATGATGCAATGTCACTGCAAGTGTAAATGTCCACTTAAATCCTTGTGCTTTCTGCTGTGAATATGATTGTGTGAGAGCTGGCTTCAGCGATTCTGAGCAAACATCTGCCTTGCTGGGCCTGGTCAGGCAGCCGGACAGGAGCAAAGCTGCAGCAACAATCTAAAGCAATAAAAAAATCAACAGGAGCTCAGATGCTGCGGGCATCAGTAAATCCGTATTTTTAGATTAAATTTCATGCACATTGGCACATTACAGACTTTTAAAGGTGTCGGCTTGCACTGGTATGTCATAATTTTTTTGGAATGCTGACACCCAGAAACACAGAAACTTGGGGAAAAACACAAAATGCTTCTTTTTAGACTTAATCCAACTATTTATTTTGTACTCTGTCACACTGCCACCTAGTAGGGTTTGAATTTTGAGTAGGAGTCGGCTTTAGGAAACTTTTCCCCTTTTTCTCAGTTTGTAGTGGTTTTCAAAAATGAGTTAAATTATTTCCACAGTACCTGAACTCAACAAATTTGGTCTGTCCCCAATTTTAATAAGGATAATAATAATTTTCAACACACCCTTTCTGATTGTGGTGAGATGTTTGTAAATTTAAGGCTATTAGGATGAAACTTTGACGGGAAAAAATGATTTAAAAACTTGAATATAAATATAAAACTATATATAGTATATAGTATATATAGAATACTGGTCGGCCACACCATCCTGTTAAAGCACCAACCCTTCAAAAAGTCTGTGCTTGTACAGATTGCTTTGGAGTATTTCTCAAATTCTCAAATTCAGCTAAACCATAGTGCTGCGCTATACGCATGAACTGTTTTGAGAAATGCTCTTATAGTCTTGAGAATGTTAAGCATTTCATGAAATGTGCCAAAGCAATCAAGAACTTGTATTGTCATTATTATTATTACGGCTCCACAGCACTTAAGAAGAACATAAGAAATTTACAAACGAGAGGAGGCCATTCGGCCCATCAAGCTCGTTTGGGGAGAACTTAACTAATAGAGTTGTTAAAATCTCATCTAGCTCTGATTTAAAGGAACCCAGGCTTTTAGCTTGCACTACAATAACAGAATTCCTTAATCTAACTACACGCTGTGTAGAGAAGTGATTCCTCAAATTCGTTTTGAAATGTTCTCCCACTAATTTCCACTTATAGCCACGAGTTCAAGTATTTAAACTAACATTGAAATAGCCATTTGGCTGAACAGCATCCAGATCTGTTAGAATCTTATATACCTGGATCATGTCCTCCCTTAGTCTCCTTTTTCACGAGGCTAAACAGATTCAGCTCAGCTAACCTCTCCTCATAAGACATTCCACTAAGACCAGGAATCATTCTCGTAGCCCTACATTGTACCTTTTCCAAGGCAGCAATGTCCTTTTTAAGGTATGGTGACCAAACATGCACACAATATTCTAGCTGGGGTCTTACCAAGGAATTATATAATCATAGCATCACCTCCCTTGACTTAAACTCCACACACCGAGAGATGTAACCCAACATCCTATTGGCCTTTTTTATTGCTTCCCCACACTGACGAGAGTGGGACATGGAAGCATCAACATACAAACCAAGGTCTTTCTCATAATTTAGAGATAATACCTTTATTTCAGTGGAAGCCATAAAATATCTGTACTTTAAATTTCTGCTCCCTGCATGGATTCCCTTATATTTATCTACGTTAAATTTCATCTGCCAGGTATCAGCCCAGTCACTATTTAAATCAAGATCCCATTGTAGCCTCTGTGCTGCTAGATCAGTATCTGCTACACCACCCACCTTGGTGTCGTCTGCAAATTTACTCAGTTTACTATATGTATTGCTGTCAATAGCATTAATATAAATTAGGAACAATAGTGGTCCTAAAATGTAACCCTATACAGTACTACTATGAACGCTGCTCCACTGTGACATTGTGCCTCTAAACTACTCGCTGCTTCCTGTCTGTTAACCAGTTATTGATCCAAGCTGCTACAGTTCCTAAAATCCCTGTAGCTCCGAGCTTAAGCAAGAACTGTTTGTAGGGGACAACATCAAAGGCCTTCTGGAAATCTAAGTAGATCACATCGTAGACCTTTTTGTGATCAATTTCTTTTGTAGCTTCCTCAAAGAACTCAAGTAAATTATTGTAGTAATTCAGAATGTTATTTGAATCCAGGTAATCTACCATTTTCACTTGGATTATAGCTTCCATTAATTTTCCAGTTATTCAAGTTAAACTGATTGACCTATAGTTTGCTGAATTACTTCTATCCCCTTTTTTGAATATGAACATCAGTCCTCAGAGTTGGTGTCTGGTGATAAAATGCCAGCCGCTAAACTCATAAGCTTCACTGAACAGCCACTGCATCCTTGCACACCATTGGAGGAGCAGCAGATGAACCGACAGCAGCTGATGATCCCACAACAGATCTCACTGGCACTGATGATCCCACAACAGATCTCACTGGCACTGATGATCCCATAACAGATCCCACCGGCACTAATGCCCTTTGACTTCTCGCATCATGCTGGCATCTCTCAGATTACATGTGAAAATCAAGGGCCTTAATCCTCATTACACTCGTTACTGAATGTCTTTCGACATATTTCGCATCTAGACTCGAGGAAACTCTCTCACCATTCTGTTTGCATTTTACTGTTTTTGCTGGCCTTCGTCCCACTACTTCAACAATAAGTATGTGAAGTAAAGCTAGAGGACCTGGGCAGAAGATGAGTAAAAATGCAAGAAATCTAAGGAACATGTATCCCCAGAAAGTGAATAAATTATACAAATTGACATAATGGCCAATGTTCTGGACCCAGTAAATGGCTGGGGATTCTGTTCTGTATGAGAACAGAGTTTCTTCTGAATTTAGTTATCCTTCATGAGGGAGGCCAGGATTCATCTGACTGTGATGGTTATTTAAAGAACACTTTGTACACGAGCCCATCCTCTCTTCTCTGTTCTCTCACTCTCTGCAGTTTCTTTCACTGCTCCTTGGGAGTGTCAGCAAACAAGCAGAAGTCCCATTTCGAGTGGAGTCAGTCACAGGCCCACGGATCTGCGATTCATGCCCATGAGGCCAAACAGTGTCTTTGAGTTGTCAAGTCAAGCCAGTCATTCCTGGATGAGTTGTGGCGAGGAGTCATAACTTCTCATCTTTTATATCAAATAATGTAATGCTTGCTTTTATTAAAATATTTTTTTTTTCATAGTTTTCCTTATTTGTGGATTTTCAAAAGTGCCACTAATTAAATCATATATCACATATAGTACAACGCTATGGTTTAGCTGCAAAAACCTGTAACTCACCCAAAACAACTGTCTCTAAAGTAAATAATTCCACCAATATAACAGTGAGTTCCACCAAAATGAGAAGTACAATCAGCATTGGTTTCATCATAAATGCTTAGATGTTCATGTCAAAGACAGCAGTTTCAACATTTCAAGGCTCTACATTACAGTATGTACAGGTCACTGGCAAGGGAAGCACTTGTAACTTATGCAGATCTCATGACACAATGCAAAAGTCACACAGCAAAATGGCAACACAAGAACAACAAAAACAAAATGGCAACAAAACCATGTACTGTGGCAACCAAAAACACAACACTGCTGTATCGCTGCAATCTATTGCGTCTGATCACTAACATGATGATCACTTACATATACAGTTTTGGGTTGTAAATTTATTACAATGGGAAACTACATAATCTATTTTGACCAACAAGGCTAAAGCAACTATAAATTGCGCCAAATGCTCAAATGCTCTGATCAAAACCATTTCCATATATGTACTAAAACATTTGGAAATTTGTGTGAAGCAGTGAGAAACGATGTTCTGCTGTGCAGAAGTGACATTATGGTGTGGGGATTACACTTAATTTTCATATGAGAAATGCTTCAAAGCAATTGAGAAAAAGAGTAACTAATACTGCAGGAATGAGATACAAACATGCTCTGTGGGCACACAAGGGTCTGAGAGAGATTCTGCCAATGCCAGTGATGAGGGGCAACCTGGCTTTCAGGCTGGTGGTGGGTTGGTGCAGAGCACAGATGGCTGGGGTGGGTTAGGAGTGGTGCTGAGAGGGGATATGCCAGTTCCTACAGCATCAGGTACGCATCTGATCTAGAGGGTCGATCAATGAGAATGGTGGGCTGTCTGGAGTTCCTGAGTCCTCCGTCAATCAAACAACGCATCTAATTGTGTGGTTCCTCAAAGTTCCATCCATGGTTTATCGACATTCCTACATCTCAAATGCAATATTGTTCCACAGGATTTACCTTGTCATTTTCTTTGTTTATCAAGACTGATCTCCTTAATAGTGTATGTAACCATTGCACTGGAATATGTAATATTCCTGCTTGTAATTACAGAAAAAGTACCTGTCCTGGCCACTGCCCACAAACCCCAGTGATAATCCCTGCCCAGGGAAAGCATACAAGGGATTAGTTATATTACAAGGGATTAGCTTCAAATTGCATCGACTCACTGACGACTGACATCAGACACCTCATGTGAACACATGGCTGTGAATGCAAACTGAAAACCCCAGTGAAAACTGCCCAAGTGTTTCACACCCTAGCCTAAATTTCGAGGGTATTGAGAATTCCTGCCTCATTCAGCCCCTTGGACATTAGTAACTTCCTGGTGAATCTAATTGGATGCTAGCATGATGTCAATGTTTTGCTAGGTAGTCTAAAGTTAAAGAACCTGCACTTGACAAAAAGTCTTTCAGGTTAGAGTCTGAGCTGAAGCTTTACTCCGTGGACCATGTCCTATACAAATTCCTGTAAAGTTTGTAAAAGATTCAGCAAATTTATTTCCATTTTGCTGCAATTTGTCTCGAATTTTGATCAGCTCCATCTCTTCACCCATAAAATGTCTGTAAATGTTAAAAAAGATTAATCAAATACTTCTGAAATAAGAGTTTACAGCAGTGGCACTGCACCAGTCCCAAAACCACATGTATTCCCCATCCGAGAAACACAATTTCCCACGTACATTATGTTTGAATTTGGTAAACATGTATCTTAAGGAATCCAGAGACCCAAACTTCTATATTCCTCTTCACACCATACAACAGCTAATACAGTTTCTCAATCGCTATGGCACATTTTGTGAAAGATGCTTAACATTCTCAAGACTATAAGAGCATTTCTCAAAACAGTTCATGCATATAGCAGAACACTATGGTTAAGCTGCAAAAGCATGTAACTTACCGAATCAATTACCCTATGCCACAGAAACAAAAAAAGATTCATCAATGAATGTCAGCACCATCAAAATGAAAAGAACATTCAACATCATTTTAACCATGAGAACCAAAATGCTTAGATATATTGTCAGTTTATCAGTGTAAGTCTGCTCCTGAGCTCCTAAATTACAGTATGTCCAGCGTACTGTTGAAAGAAACACTCACATGTATTTTTCATATCTTTCAGATCAGAAGACACAGCACAATAACAAACAAAAAAGTCACACAGAACTGTATAACACAAAAACATCAAAATGGCAATACAAGAACAACGAAATCATGTACTGTGGGAACCAAAAACACAACAAATCTGTATCATTGTAATTTGTGGAATATATTCTTAAATCATTTTGAAACTTCGGTTAACTGTTTTGCATGAGATACTGACACGTTCACACACATAAAGCTTTGGGGGTAAAATTGTTACAGTGGGAAAAGCTGTTTTGACCAACAAGACTAGAGCTGAAAATTGGGCCAAATGATGACAGCTGCATAAAACCATTTGCATATATGCACTAAAACATTTAGAGATTTGTGTGAAGCAGTGAGAAATGATGAAAGCAATTGTTGTTTCGCAAATGTTAATTGTCATTTGACAAATGCTCCAAAACAACAGAGAAAAACTAAATATCTCAACCGGCGTCGAAACACAACCAGTCCATTTACTTTCATAACCACAATAATATAAGCTGGTATGGAAAAACTGGAAAATACAGAACACCAAATGTCACTTTGCAATGGCCAAACCATCCATGTAAATGCCTGATAAGTGGATATACATCTCTATTCTCAGTTCTTCAACCATCAGATTAACAAAAGTTGTAAAAACCAGATCTCATGTTTTTGCCTACTTGCAAAACAAGTAAAACACCCACAAATTTTAGTTTTAATCCCTTCTGACTTGTTGAAAAACACTAATCTTTTTTCTTGTTAAGCCCATCACAGCACTGCCATGAATAAAATGCATTTGCTTCTCCCATGCCCATGGCACAAGGGTCTGTCTGCTGTTTATGCGCACTAAGGCAGCAGACCATGTTGATATTTCTTTGTGGGGACGTTTGGCTGACTCCCATTAAACTGTAATTAAGATCTGTATCCCCGATCGCCAAAAGAGAAAAGTCAATAACAAAAAAGAATTATTTTGCATTTTTGTATTGTTCTTCTTTTAGAAGCAAATGTATGTGTTTTAAAAACTTTTTATGACAAGGTAGGTTTCTCAAGAAGTGTTACCTTTTTGGAGGACATCTACTGAAAATGTAAACTCATTAAATTTAAACTCATAAAAAAGACCAGAATCCCAGTATTGAATAAGCAGGTCTGGAAGATGGATAAATGAAGATGATAAAATCTAGCAGCAAAAGTGGTCACACACAGACAGACACACACTCACAGAAAAACTCATAACTATACCCAGACATACAGTACAGACAATCCCACACGCCAATTCTTTCATACAGACATGGATGCAGATATACACACTCATACATACATAAAGATAGACCTGTTCAGACATAAACACACACACACACACACACACACACAAAATCTGAGGAAATGTTCTCACTGGGTTGCCAAGGAAACTAATTGTCACATCTGTTATCACAGAATATATGGAGAGGCATGCACAGGAAATCCCAAATCATATATTAAATACACAAGCACATACACAGGCGCAGGATGATTCTGAGGCAGAAACTGAAAAAAAAACAGCTTTGGTGACGAAAGAGCCCATTAGGCAGCCTATCGCCTCACTACAGGACCATGTGAAGGCGGGCACTCCTTCAATTACCATTCAGCTCACCAACCCTCCACTCTACCATTTCACCAATGCTAAAGAAGTGCACAATGGGAATGTTGTTGGTCAGATATTCTATAACCTTTCAACCAACATAAATCTTCATTAAAATCTTTATGTTCATGCTCAGTCTGTTCATTCAAGCAATACATCAGCACTCTGCCGAACAACTCCAGCAGTTCCTTGCCTTAACAGGATTATCAGGCTGAGGTTGTGAGAGCAGGACGAGTCCCAGCGTACTGCCCGGTAGCTGTGTCCCAGCGTACTGCCTGCCAGCTGTGTCCCAGCATACTGCCCGCTAGCTGTGTCCCAGCTTACAGGCCGGTAGCTGTGTCCCAGCGCACTGCCCGGTAGCTGTGTCCCAGCGTACTGTCCGCCAGCTGTGTCCCAGCTTGCAGGCCGGTAGCTGTGTCCCACGTACAGGC
>JAODKE010000124.1:117152-132726 GCA_026779605.1 Mormyrus hasselquistii
CTTATACTTTGTAAAGATTTAAAGATATCTTAAATAGAATTGTGACTAGGAGAAATAAAGTTTTAGATATCTTGAAACACATTTTCTACTAGTAAGAATGCAATTGTGGATATCTGTAATTGCCATTCTGACTAGTAAGAATATAATTCTGACTAGAAGAAAAGATATTCTGTATATCTAAAATGTAATTACAGATAGGAGTGTGACTTGATTAAATGTTAAAACGGCTTGCCATAAGTGGCAGTCCTAGTTGCATGTTACCACACTATTAGCTTTGATGACATGTAGCTGTGGTTCATGAATTTGCTAATTTTATGCTAAAACTCAGTCCTGTTAGTTTTGGTCGTTACTCAAATAAACTTAAACATACTGTATGTAGCGATTTTTTAACCACAAATATATATTATATATATCGAGCATGTTTGTAACCAATAGTTTCTTTAAAATACACTTTGAGTGGAACACAAGATAACTAGTTGAAATGATTTTCAAATGGCATTTAAACAGTTGCATGAGGTTTTGGTAATAGGATTGAGAAAAACTGAATGATATTCCACTTAAAAACCTTGAGGAAAAAAAGTTGCCCGATATCAACCAATGTACATTTTTAACAGTTAAATTTGTGCATCATCAGATTAAGTGCTGAAACATAAAAATGGCACAAAATCACCCCTAAGCATTTGAAAGCAATGTTTTAGTTTAAGACTCTGTCTCTTGTAGGAGAGCCCTCCAGGAATACTATAGTTATCCAGTACTGTAGAGAGAGTATCAGGATACTCGCTATAGCTATTGTACCTCCTTTTTGTTAGGGAGCATATGGGATTCTAGACTTTATTCAGAAGGGCTTCAGGGTTATTTTTGTCTCAACCACCCCCACCCCCAAATAACCTTTTTTCTAAATCTACTTGTCTCCCATTTTAATACACATTTCTGGGGAGCAGAAAAAGGGCTTATGCACCCTCTGGTGGCAGTAAAGAGGCATTATTTTGTACATAAAATGGGTTTTGATCCATTACATAACTTATTAGTAACTGTTTTGAGGGGAAAAAGTTATGATGAATTATTTGACAATATATCTATCCATCTGCCCTGCAAATGGATTGCAGCGTGCTGATGGCATAGCACACACACACACACACACACACACACACACACTATGGGCAATTAAAAGACTCATATAACAAAATGCTTTTGGACCATTGGAGAAATCCTAGACAACATGGGAGTGAGATCTGAACCCCAACCCAGGAAGCGTGAAGCAACTGCGCTCCATACTGCATGCTATATATAATATTTTATTATATTAATCATATATTGTATTATTTATAAGTATTACTATATATTATTGTTGAACATATTTCAAAATAATTTATATTTTAATAATCCTGAGAAGCCTCAGTAATATTGGTTAGATAACTTATCTACACATTCAAGGCTATACAAAGTAGCCTTAAAAAAATTCAATCTTACAACATTCCATCATCCATCCATGTTGCAGCTGCTTCCTTAGGATGGGATGCCAGTCCTCAAATATTATATAAGAATGAAAATGCAGGCAGTTTAGCCAACACAGAAATGCAGTCACTGTTTCTGCAACAAGTGAAATAACAGACTGTACTACAGCGGTCCAGATACTTTACAATACAAATAAATATGTTCATTAAGAATTAATATATGGAATTCTGAATTCTCTCCCGTGGTTCTCACTGTAGCTTTTCAAAATTTATTCTTGTTCTTAACTCTGGTTGCCACCATCATCCTGTATAATACAGGACATGGTATATTCTAATACAGGATCATCCCGTATTATAAAGCACGAGTGGCAACCTTATTTACTTGATATGATTTTCCATTCAGATCACAGAATGCATGTTTCCTTGTCATTCCACATATAAATAAAGTGACAGCTGGAGGTAAAGCCTTCTGCTAGAGGGTCCCTATATTGTGGGATGGTTTACCAGCCTATGTTCCGGATGTGTAACTGGTCTCAGTCTTTAGATTTCGACTCAAGACCTATTAATACAGTTAAGCTTACACCCAACCTAACACATAACACACTGTGCCATTTTAATTTACTGTGCTTGTCCATTAACACGTCTCTGCATGTTCTGATCCATCCGTCCATGCTCTCTGCCGTTCTTCCCACATATCCAGATGGTGCCAGGGGAGGGCACCTTCTTCTTTTGATCGTCCTGTAGGTCACAAACCCAGCTCCTGTATGATGTGTATTATGCAGGATCATAGCTTTCAAGTCTTTGGCAGCTCCGGAAATGTCATAAAACCAAGAGCTGAAACACGAGTGTTACAGCTGTGCCTGGATGGACACCCTTGTGTGATGCGACATAACTGTGCGTATCAGTTTTTTTATTACTGCATTAGCCTGACTTTTGCTGGGGTTTGGATTTTGCTGCAGGAATTGGAGTGGATTTCCGCTTGGGAAGGCATAAAAATTCTCATGAGTTTCTACAGTACATAATTGTCTCCCTGCAAACCAGCATGTCGAATTACACAAAGATATACATTTTGCACCTTGTATGTTGTTTACATTTTCTGTACATCGCCTGTCTGTAAATAAGATGTCTTTTATATTGTATTTAATCTGTATTGTTTTGTTCCATTGTATTGTAATGTACCGGAGAGACACCAACTGCCAGAAACAAATTCCTTGTGTGTGCCACACACACACACACACACACACACACACACACACACACACACACACACTTGGCCAATAAACCTTATTTTGATTCTGACATTTTGATTTAATCAGCATTTTAGTTTGTTTGTAATCTGTCACTGTATAACAGTATAATTCCTTTCACAATCTCTTCGCATTAGCAATCGCTATCTGGATTTTGTGTTCGAAAATGCAGATTATTTATATTTTTTCCCTTTGTTACCTCAGTTTAGCCAGGCAAAGCCAGACAGCTACATCTGTCCATCAAGTCTTTGGAAGCTACCTAAAATCTATATAGTACAATTCAGACGTAAGGCAATTCCAAATGCTTTACATTAAAATCACATTAAACCACAATAAATAAAACAAAAGTCTAAACAGCAAACATTTACTTCAAAAGTAGTTACATTGTAGTCACAGTGCATGACTAAACTGATTTAATTTATTGAAAAGCTGCAGGAAACAGCTTTCCTTTCCTAAACCTTTCCTAGTTGACCTCAGGGGTCTGGATGCTTCATAATCTTCAAGTAGATAAGGTTTCTTGTGCTGGTAATAATATAAAATTTTGGTGAAAAACAAGTTCAGTGCTATGAAATTTTATTTATAAACAGATAAAAGAGTTACTCTTGCACTATAGAGAAGTAAAGATAACCCTGGGGAACCCAGACCACCTTATTATAGGAAAAATATGTCCATTGGCTAAAATGATCATACAGACCCAGTGGACTCAAAAACAGGTATTTTGTAAAAATAGCCCTTTCCCAGTCCATGTTATGAATGTGCCACTTACAACCCATTAGACTGTCCATGCTGTTCCAACTTGTTAGTTTCACCAATGAAATAAGGACAGAAAAGAAGGAAAAGCCAAATCTTTGCAACATCCTTCTCATCATTCACCATGTGCTGGCAATAAAACGCATGCTTCAAACATGCCAACTCATCAAGAAACATCAAATGAGCAGACCTGCGAAAAGGTGTACTACACACAGAAAGTTTACTTGTGGTGGGTTGTAAGGTCTGGTGTACCACTGTATTCCCTCTCTATTTCTCTGAGGCTGATGATGAGCATATAGAACATGATCATCACAGTTGCCAGAAAAGTTTTCTATGTTCTATAACATCTAAACATTATAACTGATGATGTAAAATTTCTGCCACTTACCTATTCACAGCTTGACAGGTGAATCTTTGCAACATGCACAGCAACAATCTCAAAACGGGTTAAGGGCCATATTTATTGTGGAAAACAATCTGGTTAATTCGGTCAGTTATCACTAAATGCAACTCTTACTGGGTCGTATATGGTACAATGGGCTGTAAAGCAAAAAAAAAAAATTCTTAACTTTGAGTGGGTTGAATGTAAGGCAGAAATAAAAGGAAGGGTCGTATATGACCATGTGGGTTTCCCAGGGTTAAGAAAGTCCGAGTCCAAGTTTTTAAAAAAAGCGGAATATCCAGTTCAGTTCTCTAGATGAAATAAACATATATCCTACCGCACTGTCGAAGCTGTATCAACACAGTCCGATCTTGAGCCGCGGTTTTCCTCTCTAGGAAAAGAAAAGGTCGATGCAGATCCGTGTACGCGATCCGTTGGTTTGGGTCGCGTGCGTGGCTTGTACTACTTCGCATCCCAAACGGTGGACACTGACCAAAACCCAAAAACCATCGTAATCAAGTGCTACCAATCCTTTAGTTTGATAAAAATCTGTTTAGCGGGTTTCACTGTTTTTCCCGCAGTTCTTCTCCCACTCCTGGGAGCTTCATAAACGCCGCCACATGAGTCTTAAAGAGGAAGTTACTTTTTTTTAGGTCTACAAGGGAAAGTTTTTAGTAGGCTTCGAAAAAGCATACATATGTCATTTTAATATGGATAACGTTTTTATTCAATAACTGCTTGTTAATGTGGGTTACATCTTACTGCTGCTTTACTCAAACCAACTGCACCGTTCTCTTCACGGGAAAAAAAAGCACAGATTCCCCGCGCATTGCTCTGATTGGCTGAATCACTCCACTTGTGAAGTTTATATGTGAAGCCAAATGAAAAGAAGAGATTAAAAGTATTTCCCCTATGACTCTCATTTCTTTGATTTGCTTAATACTTTTGGTACAATATTGTCAAAGCGAATTAGGTAACAGAAATGTAATGTAATTAATGAAACTAATTTAAAGGTTCGCTCTTATCCATATTCCTAACCTGGAATACACATAATAGATCTGCATTGTGTTGAAGCAATCAAATAAGTTGTATTGCATTGGAAGCAGAAAGCATCCTCCCCTCTGACAGTCAGTAAATAGTAATCGGGATCTCTATTGGCTTCATTGACTGGTCTTTGCATAAATCAAATCTGTATGATTTAGTTCCCTGCAAAATTGCAGCCTACTGTGAGCTTTACCAAAGCTTTCTGGCAGTTTGTTAAGCCTGAACAACTAAATGAAGAGAATGCCTACAAGTGTACCACGTAAGAGGCAATTGTCCTTAATGCTGTTTGTCTTCTGTGGAGATGGGTCATCTTTTGGAATGCACAATTTTTACAAGTACAGTCGTCCTTCGCCACTTCACGCTTCGACTTTCGCGGCTTCACTCTATCGCAGTTTTTTGCATTGTAGCACCAGCATGCCCCGCGTGCAGTTGTGAGTAGCCCTTGTTGTGTCTATTCACCAATGGACGCCCACAGCTGCTGGACCCCGTGACCCTGCCAAGCACCCAGTTCATACAAGCAAAAACATACCTCTGTCGAACCTCAGAATCAACTGGGAAGAGCACAAAGGTTCTCCCTCAATTTTGCACAGCATTCACAGTACCAGTTTATAGACCAACCATGATGTCCAACAACTTTGGAGGAATCCCGTGAAGTCTTAGGATGTTCCACAGGATAGCACGATCAACTTAGTTGAACACTTTTTGAAACTCGACAAAGGCTGCAAAGAATCTCTGCCAATATTTGCTCTTGCGCACGATGAGAACCCTTAGTGCAAGAATACAGTTGATGGTAGACTTCTTAAGCATAAAACCAGAGTGCTCCAGTCGCTGACAGACAAGCAAGTGATCACAGATCCTGTTAAGGGTGGTTGGGTAGTTCACAGCTGATTGGAGGGTCAGCTTTGACAACCGTGGACCCAGAGATGTCCAACGTCCTAGCTGGAGGATCAGCTTTAAACAACTGCTCAAAGTAGCAGCGGGTCACTACTGCAGTGTCATCCATAAGGACCGTCCCATCACCCACCCTGACTGCAAGTCTCTGAGGAACAGATTCAGATGTGCGTAATGCTTCAGTTCCTCTGTAAGCTGGACACGGGTCACTAGACCACAGATGGTGTGTCACCTGCTCACAGATCCGTCTAACTCTAACAAATGCCTTCGTATCTGCCCTCAGAGCCCTCACAGCCATCCTTCTCAGTTCCTGGTACAGACTAGAGTTGCCTCTCACAAGCAACCACACTCACAGGTATTTTATCTTAGATTTTTCCTTTGCTGATAGAGAGAAAAAGCCCTTCTAAATTATTTTTTTCTTCAGCAGACCATTTCATATATGCAAAGTACATTTCATGAATTGTGAAGAGGCCTGCCATTGAATTCTCCCTAAATAAGTCAGTTTGGTTTCACTTCTGCAGTTCACACTGGAGGCTTTATGGAAGTAGAATTTATGTAGGCTTAAAATCATCCATATTTATTACTGTTAGTGTTTACTGCAGGTGTGTACAGTAACTCATTTTCAAATGTCATTTTCAGGTCTTCAAAACATTTATAGAGGGACTTCCTATATAATCTGGTTTTTCTGAGTTTCCCACAAATCCTTGGCACTGTGAAAGAATAATCAGTGAGCTATTAGCTGTGACATTGAGCGATAGAGGCATGTAAACTACTAACCATAATCCAATTGGTATAAGGCTTGTGTTACTTTTAAAAAATTAATAAGCTATATCTGATGTGGACTTCCCACACTGGATTAAAAGGACACCTTACAAACATCCTCTATTTCATATATTTCAAATTAGAAAAATTGTTTTGAAAAACACAGAGAGAAATCCCTGTGAGCACTTAATTTGCTGCTACATACCTAATTACCTAGTATGGAGAGAATTTACAGGGAATTTAACACAACAACAAAAAACTGAATTGTATCGATCATATCGTTTTAGTGTATTTGGAACTCCATATTAATGCCATCAAAAAAAAAAAAATAGTCTCACTAAGGAATGCAATTCACAGGGCAGTGTGTCTTTATTGTCATCCAAAAGAGCAGCCTGTATGCATGATCATCCTTCCTTAGTCACCAGCCTGCTTGTCACTGGGGTCAGCGCAGATTCCAAAGTTGGTGTTGGTGATGGAGCCTCCAATGGTGATGTCACTGTCGCATTTGAGGCCACTCTCACAGGTGCAGTGGTAGTAGGTGCCATAAAGAGTCTGTGGAGGTTGGGGCGATAGTCATATCTGTCTCCATCTGTATCATAAGTTGCTGACATACAAGCTGACACCACCACTGGGTTGGTATAAACTAGCATATCAGATTGCAATTTGTCCACAAGGGGGCGCTAACTTAATGTTTCCCTGTTTTATGAGCAATACAGTGACAGCATTCATCACACATATTATCCTATGTGTACATGTTTCCATTACTGTGTGCACGCCTACCACTACTATTAATGATACTGTGTGCTATCACAGTCTTAACTAAAACAGAAAAGATGAATTTTGTGTAAATTAACACAAAGTAAAAAAAAATCAAAGGAGCTAGAAAACTCTTAAACATATGGGCATACAGAGTACAGTCAAATGTTATCTAATATAAATGCCCTGCAGACAGGGGGCGCCAGGCACCTTGTCATACCTTCCGGGAGCATTCTTCATTCTCCTTAGCCTGTGGAGCACATCGAGCCAGACTTAGCCCATTTTTTCGGTGGCAGCAGGAGCTCTTGCACTGAAGGCTGTTTACACACAGCTCACCGATGTCCTGAGAAGTGCACAAACCACACAGAAATCACATGAAAGCCTCCACATGTCCATACATCACATAAGGGCACGGACCATGCAGAAATCACATGAAAGCCTCCACACGTCCATACATCACATAAGGGCACGGACCATGCAGAAATCACATGGATGCCCACACATGCGCAAATATCACATACTGTGAAGGCAAGGACCGCGCAGAAATCACACGGAACCCCACACATGGGCATACGTCACATAAGGGCATGAACTATGCAGAAATCGCACAGATGACCGCACATGTGCATACATCAAATAAGGGCACAGGACACGCAGAAATTGCATAGACACCCGCACATGCGCAAATATCACATACTGTAAGGGCAAAGACCATGCAGAAATTGCATGGACACCCGCACATGCGCAAATATCACATATGCAAGGATAAATATAAAGACAAACAATGAAAGAAATGCTTAAATTAGTCTATGTAGAAGGAAAATCTGCCTTTTCTATCACTATTATCAGAATGCAACAGTAAACTAGTAAAGTCAGAAATATGATGTGTTGCGTGAATATTGTTCCCCAACTAACAAAGTTAAAGACTCAGCAAAGAAACATCCAGCTCCATTTACTGTGCTTGAATGCCGCTTCCAATGTTGTGTCTAAAAGGCAGCCTTTGAGCTGTTTTCCCTATATAGTAGGGTTCCACTTCTGCTTGAGCCCTCTGTGTGTCCTACAGCTAAGAATCAGGACCAGCAATGCCAGGAGAGCAGCTGGAACACCCACCAGATTAATGATCAGGCCCTTCTCCTGTGCTGGGGCTGCCAGAGCCACAGCCAGCATGCATACCGCCAGCAAAGCCACGGCCTTCATGGTGCCTTCTGTCCAAGCTATGCAGACACACAGAGGACAGACATGTGTATATATATATACACATACCACACCCCCGGAAGTTGCACTCTGTTGGAAAACTGCCCTATCACCCTAATTCTCTCATCAGCTACACCTGGCTGGTTCACAGCCGAATCAAAGTTAACACATTTTCAGGAAGACATGAGACTTCTCTTTTGACAGTGGATGTCATCCTCTTCAAACCCAGGAAAAATAATGAACTTCTTTTACGTTGTTTTACATTTTATATTGACAAATTAACTGCTAACACACTATAAAATCAATTGACATTGTTGAGCCAAACCTCTGTTTATGATCAAAATGTTGCTAGTTCTAATCAATAAAGGTAACGATCACTTTTGGAAATTCACGGATGTGAAAAATGAAAAGCATTTAGATATTTAATTTCATGAGATCTGGAGCAATGGTTTGCTGTGTTCCGCTGTGGTGTTGCACCTCCAGGATTAGCAGTTCGATTTCTACACTCAGGTCTGTTTGTGTGGAGTCTGCATGTTTTCACTGTGTTCCTTTGGGTTTCCTGTGTAAGCTGTTCTCTCTAAACTGCCTACTGTGTTATGGTGAGTGCGGGGAACAGGCTCCATGGTCATTGTCAGCATGCACCGAATAATTTATATAGATAAATGGATTTCATAAGTCACAGATAAGAACCACCAGATAACCTTTAAAACCTATATTTAATTTGAGTATATGCTAATGTTCTTTAAGGAAATAGTTATACACTCATCCATCATCTAACCAGTTAGTTACAGACCCCCATTCTTCTCTGAAACTGAAAATCATTCACACAGCCATAGGCAGCAATGGCAGAAATGGCTTGTTTTCATTAATACTATGGAGGAGTGAGAAATAACATCTAAAAAGCTGTTTGAAGTGGAATCTTTTTCAATAACAGTCATTTCAGGGCAACAGTTACTCAGTGTTTCCTTGGGTGTTTGAACACGATCCCTCTGATAAGTTAGAATAACAGCCTTGGGGACCAAGGTGTTGGTCATCATTCTATATCCAAGGTAGACTTACCATTAATCATTTACTCCACAACACCTCCTGCTGGCAAAAGAGTCAGCTAAAGTACATTAAATTTACTTCCTTTAGGGGAGCTGTGTTGTTCAAATAGTTTATTTTTAACTATCCTCAATTGCAAAACTGAGTGCTACAGTCAGTCTTTTTTACCCACTGCCATACAACTATATAATTCAACCTCCTCTAACAGAACTTGTTTTTCGAATGGACGCTGAATGTACGTATGTCCTTCGCCCGACAGGCATTTTAAACTGCGTTTACCATAGCAATACATTCTGCCAAACAAAGGCAAAAGAAAATATTTCATCAAATTTGAGTTATGGGCAAAATCAGGGTTCTTGGGTTCTGTTTTATCTCGTGACAAGTCATCTTAGTTGAACTGCGCTTGGTTTTGAAGAAACAACGTCTGAAAATTATAGTAACCACACATCCAGACTAAAACTAAGCACTCTTTTCCGAGTCTCAGTGTGAGTGTAATTTAATTACTATAGCCTTTGTAGGACAGCTTTTTTTGTATAGTTCTGATTCTTTAAATTAGTGATTTTAGGTATATTTTATTACTGATTTCTTTTACATATTCATGTTATTTTTGTTTACATTTTCCTTTGTTGTATATTTATTCTTTTTTGTGCAATTTTACAAAAAAAATCCTGAACAGGAATCAATTAATTTGTTTTATCTTATCTCTCGGCAATAATAAATTAAGTAATAAAATTGAGATATTTACTCATTAATTATTTCATTATTTCATATGATACTGACAGCTGTTTCATTACTTCATTGTTGGTATTACCTTTTCAGTTTTAATGTTTACTGTCCATAAAGAAATGTAAAAATTACATATATTACTTTCGTCTGTGTAAAATGCACTCAGATACCAGTAACGACAGTCCACTTTATTAATAATAACTATGGGCAAAAGTAAATCATATCCTCAGATTAACATCCTTAGGGCAGTGTATATGGTGTATAGTTAATTAGACAATTAACTTTTTCCTCGTGCAAAAGATAATTTTGGTATTTATAGAAACGTCAGTTTTCAAATTCCCTGGGGCAAAGCTGTAGTAAATATATATAAATAAACGCTTCTCTTGGATTTTGTAGCACACATTGAACCTCTTCGTCTGACAGTCCAGCAGCAACACCTGGAGCCCAGGAGCTTCCCCAGGCACCACCCAGGAAAGCCGCGTCGATGCGAACGTCAGTGCCCTGTAATGGAGCTGACCGGGGTCCTGAATGCGGGTCCGGCCACCGGCTCAGCCTGCCAGTCAGACAGGAGCCAAGGAGGCCTTGATACTGAGCTACGCACGCGGTGCTGAACTTATTAAACAAGGTGTTGCCAGCGTTTTAGAACATATAAAGTAGCATTAAGGAAGAACCACAGCAAATGATCATTCAAAACAGCGGCAAAAGTGGCACGCGGCTTTACTGATTAGGGTGAAGACTTTTCCGATCACGTATCAGTTTAATCATTTTCACGGGACCGTCTACGAAAGCAGAAGACTCCGGGCGGTAAATAAATCTCAAACAGGCGTGGAAAAACCCGCTAACCTCCCAGCGCACTTGTCCTATGCTCTGATTCCTCTCCTTGCGTCAGTGATCTCTTAGTATCCACATTAATAGCCTGCGAACATGGAGAAAATGTTACCGGCGCAGGAAGCTGCCAAAATCTACCACACAAACTATGTGAGGAATGCAAGGGCAATCGGCGTGATGTGGGCGGTGTTCACCATCTGCTTTGCCATCATCACAGTGGTGGTGTTCATCCAGCCTTACTGGATCGGGGATAGCGTGAACACGCCTCAGGCGGGCTATTTCGGCCTCTTCCACTACTGTATCGGCAATGCCCTGACCTCCGAGCTGACCTGCAAAGGAAGCCCCCTGGACTTCAACTCCATACCTTCTCCAGCATTTAGGACATCCATGTTTTTCGTGGGTGTCTCCACGCTGCTAGTGGTCGGCTCCATGGTCTGCTTCGGACTCTTCTTCTTCTGCAACAGCGGAAGCGTGTACAAGATCTGTGCGTGGATGCAGCTGGCGTCAGGTACCGGTTCACTTTGATAAAACTACAGTCAAGTAAGTAGGCTAAACAGATTGTGCTGGATAAAATGGAGGCAGGTTTTATGCGCGTCATTTTATCGTGTTAAATGTACTCATGTTGATAGATGTGAACGTAAAGTTACTGCATTTAGTCCATCCATCCATCCATCCACCCATTTTCTGAAAACGCTTGACCTATTCAGGGTCGTGGAGGGGGGTGTATACTCACATACCATTCATTTTCACACACCATCTACTGCATGTTGTCTCAGAGATAAATACTTGATGGATCCAAGTTATCACAGAAATGATATTAACCATTCTTTCCTACACAACAGATGTGTAATATGTCACAGCACAGGTAGCCTGCATAAATTCCTAGTTCCGAAGATGACACTGAGCTGTGAAATATTCACTCGTTGTTATTTAAAATAGTCACACATGTTAGGAGTCAGGAAACGTTTTAGCGATTCGCTCTACAAATCGTCAGTGTACATGTAACTGAAGAACGAATTGCCAAAACTCAATCCACTTAGTGAGTTTCGGAAATTTAAATTATTCGTCGGATTACATTAGGAGTGTGAAACATATATTGTAACATATGATGACTGTAGAACATTGGCAGTCACATATCAAAAACAACAAAAATGGACTGAATGTTGCACATTTGTTCTTCAATTAGGTGCCTCCTTAAATGAAACTGTATATAACTTACATTCAGAGTGACGACGTCGTGGTGTTCTGAAATTCATTATTGTACGGGCACTTGTAAAAAAAACAGATGTTACCTTACAAATAATATATTTTAGATTAACTGAGTTTCTGTGGTTCAGTATATTTGCCATATGTTCCAGAAAGAACTCATTTTTAGTGTAAACACAGCTTGTGGTTTATAATTGTGTATATTCATTGCTGATTTATTAATTAAAACTTGGGGATTTGGTCTTTAACCCAAAAGACAGCAGGAGCACTGTGTTGAAAACAGCGATTTTCTGACAAGATTTCTTGAACCTTCCCCACATCGATACAGCTGCATGAATCTCACATACCGGCTGGGAGGAAATGCACCTGTACCTTGTGTATAGAGAGTTTTTGGCTTGTGGCCTGTGTTGGGTAGATATGTGTAGTGGGGTTAGACACACAGATGGGCCGTTTCTCATAAAGTGGCTGCTTACCTGTGGCTCAGGTGGCACAGCATGTACATCCACACGGTTGATGTACGATTGATTATATACTGTAAATAATTCCCTCAAGATTTGCTTGATTTTTCCATTTTTCTCTGCACATATAAAACGGCTTTTGGAACAACCAAATTTCAACATTTGAGACCAACATGAAAAGGTATAATATGAAATTGCATAAAACAGTTAAATTTTTACTATATACATCATTAACAATGCACTGCATTTGTGACAGATTTTGCTCACTGCTGTTATTGCGACTCATATTAGTTCTTGCTTTATTAAACTGTTTCCTTGGGTCATGGGTTAGAGGAAGCATCTCAAGAACGAGAACTCACTCATTTTATTTAATGAATTTATTGATAATTTTGTTTTTCACGTTTTACTTGTCACTGGTGTTATGTATTGTAAGGGCTGGGTAATTGATTTTTTTATCAAAATCATCCAATCATCCAAATCTTTTATATCATCGATTTTAAATAGTTGTGGAAAGTCACCTTACCCCTGAAGGGGCAGCCACTTAAAAAATCTAACTGAATAATGTTAATGTCATGAATGATCAGAATAATTAAAAAGCTAATTAATATGGAAATTAGATCGATCATCTGTTAATTTTGCTGTTTTGTGAAATAAGATAAAATGACTTATTCTGCCACTGGTCCTTTAGTTGAGTTATGTCAAGGTGTTAGTTCTATTTGATTAAATATTGTCTGGCTGAGTTGAAGAGCATTTTACTTACTATTTAACTACATGGCTTTAAATACACACATTGAAATATAAACTGAAAATAAACAAATTCATGACAAAACTAATGCATCTTGATGTGATGACACCAGCGACCACGATTTTGTGCTTTAAATGCAATATATTAAAAAATACTTGGAATTGAGCTCTTAATTTTACATGCAAATAGACATACTAATGTAATTTACTTCTGGGATTAATGGAACTGCATTTTCAAAATTGATCCACCTCAGTTCCCAGTACAGGTGTTGAATGGCTCAGCTGTCATCTGTTAGCCTCAGGAAGCGTAAAGCCGACCCTCTTCTGTTAGCGGGAGGCCGTTGCCTTGGCAACGTGTAACCTCACCGCACACTGCAGTGAAACTTACAGGGGAAATGACTAAAAAATGTGTCTACAGCTTTATAAAAGGTGCTGGCCATCAACAAACACAAATATATTTCGTAGTGTTACGTTTCATCAATATTTTACTGAAATCTTTCGAATTTTGGATTTATTTAAAATGCATTATACCACCATAATGGGTGGAAGATTTCTGTCATGGGTTCATTCTAGAAGCAAAGCTTGTAAAAATAAGCATTTTATTAGCAGGCAGCTTTAGTTCATGAACAGTTGTTTTAAATCTTAAGGATTTTCCATAGCCTTCCTTTTTCTGCAGTGGAGTCATTACCAAAGTGAATGTTTTTAGTTGAATCTACAGCTTTAGGGTACAAGTGCCATTGATGATTGTGCCTGACTGACGCAGCCGCATTTCAGGCCTGGGTGTGGATTTGTTAGAGTGTCTGTGTCTCATCAGTCTGATACTCCAGGATAATGAGGGTATCCTCGCTGGCGGAGCTCTGTTGCGCTCACACCTTAGAGACGTGGAGATCATGTATCTGCCACTGATCAGACTCCTTTCAGAGTCATTATGTGAAGGGACTGTAAGACTAGGCGTAAGAATGACCAGGTAACACATCTGGGGTTGGGGAAGGGGCTGATTTGCACGAGACATCAGGGGAAAACTCTGACACACACCGCGTTCCAAATTATTATGCAAATGTTATTTTTCTCTGATTTTCCTAAACAGTCGATGCAAATGACAGTCAGCATAATTTTTGAGTAATTAACCATTAGAGTATAATTCGAATGTTACTGAACAAACCTCCCAAGTATGTTTTTCAAAAATAAAAAACTTAAAATGCACTGTTCCAAATTATTATGCACAACAGAGTTTCAAAACATTTTATAGGTTGTAAGGAACTGAAAATGGTAATTTGTTGAATTTGCAGTATTAGGAGGTCATAATTACTTAAATCAAAAGCTATTTCAATCAAAAATATCTTAACAGGTCAAGTTACATTTTAACATAGGATTCTTTATTTGAAAGCAGCTTCACAATTCTTGCATCCAGTGAACTTTTGTAAGTTTTTTGTGAGACTTTTGTGCGCCGGTGAGTTTTTGGAGAGTTTCTGCTTGGATTTCTTTGCAGGATGTCAGAATAGCCTCCCAGAGCTGCTGATTGGATGTGAACTGCCTCCCACACTGATAGAGCTTTTGCTTGAGGATGCTCCAAAGGTTCTCAATAGGACTGAGGTCAGAGGAGGATGGGAGCCACACCATGAGTTTCTCTCCTTTTATGCCCATAGCAGCCAATGATGCAGAGGTATTCCTTGCAGCATGAGATGGTGCATTGTCATGCATGAAGATGAGTTTGTTACGGAAAGCACGGTTTTTCTTTTTGTACCACACAAGAAAACGGTCAGTCAGAAACTCCATATACTTTTCAGAGGTCATTTTCACACCTTCAGGGAACCTAAAGGGGCCGACCAGCTCTCTCCCCATGATTCCGGCCCAAAACATCACTCCCCCACCTCCTTGATAACGTCAAAGCCCTGTTGACACATGGTGGCCGTCCACCAACCATCCACCACTCCATCCATCTGGACCATCCAGGGTTGCACGGCATTCATCAGTAAACAAGACTGTTTTAAAATCAGTCTTCATGTAGTTTTGGGCCCACTGCAGCCGTTTCTGCTTGTGAGCATTGGTTAGGGATGGCCGAATAGAAGGTTTATGCATAACTGCAAG
>JAODKE010000124.1:151007-162868 GCA_026779605.1 Mormyrus hasselquistii
AGACAAAAGTATTTCTTATGCAATTACTCGATTAATCGATGGAATAATCGATAGAATGCTCGATTATTAAAATAATCAATAGCTGCAGCCCTAGTTTCGTTTAAAAAGTAGAACTTGACAGGAGAACATTTTAAACTGAATTTGAAAAAACACTTCTTTACACAATGTGTAGTTAGAGTATGGAATAGTCTTTCTGTTAGTGTAGCGGAAGCTAAAACCCTGGGTTCCTTTAAATCAGGGCTAGATAAGATTAGAACAAATCTGAGCTATTAGTTGAATGTTCCTTAAATGAGCCTGATGGGAAGAATGGTCCGGCTTCCTCTCGTTTGTAAATGTCTCCTGTTCATTTTGGACCCAGTTCTCCTATGACTAATTATAAAAGTTGTATGATAGCCAATTAGAATGCAAGACCTAATTCTACTTAAAAGTAAGCAAAATGCGCTTTGACAAGGCAATTCCAACAGATTAGCTCTCCTCCCCAGTCTGGCCAAGAATGTTTAATAGAAGATGTAACAACAAATTTTAAACAACTAAATAATGCAAGAGAGTGAGGGGTTTATTGGATTGTTACAGAAAAGCACAAGAAAAATCTCATGGTGACAGTAAAAAGGAAGCGAAATCCAAGACGTAAATATGGGGAAAGTGACAGGAAGAATAAATATCATCATAGCTCAAGTTCAATGGGCAATTTAGCGCAATGCAATTCAGAACGAGGAGGGTGAGCATTGTGTGAGCAAAATTAGAAGAATGTACTTCGGTTGCAGATTTTAGTTCTAGGAACAAATGTCAGATCTTGGCAACAATCTATTGAAGCTAAGCTACATAGGTTGTTTCCAAATTGGTTCCAAACTGATGTTACCAGGTCTAGCCACATATGCAATAGCATCCACCAAGTCAGAATATAAAGAGCTTATTCTCTCCCAGGTTCCCTTTCCATTGGACATATACAGGAAAAAGGTTTCTGCATGACCTCAGCAGACAATACTATTCCTAGGAGGGGGGGTGGGATGCAAAAATAAATAATAATAAATACTGTCCACTACCCAACCCCATGACCCACACCCCGCCCCAATGCACATGCCTCTCAGAGGGGCCATCATTCCCTTATACTGCTAAGTCAAATGTGAGCCAAAATGTAACCTGGCTCATAATCGAAGGCCTATTACATTTACATTCTCCTCCTCTCCCACCACCCCGCAATTCACTGCCTACATAGACAGGACAGGGACTCACTTCTTATAGTTCTTGCAAAAAGAAAAAAAATACATCTTTGTCATTGAGCAGCCCTGCAGTGAAGGCAGGTGGTATTTTAGACCCATGAGCCAATCTATTTAAAGATCGCGTAAGACCAGAGTCACGTTTGTTGGGCCAGGCAGTAAGGCGGGGAGTAGGGTCCATGCAAATGAAATATAGCAGTGAGCCATCAACCATGTGTGTGAAATGACTCCTGAATTGATGTTAAATTACCAGGGCCCACCGACACCTCAGGGTAGCAGCATCTCTACGCTAACAATAGGCGGAGAGAAAGCAGGGCTCAAAGCCACGGGCCGTACTGTATGCATCTGTCTAGCAGGGAATCACCATATTAAAGCCACTAACGTAACAAGAGTGGCTTCTGTCGGTCCTAGGCACATGGAACACTAGTAGGTATATACACTAATCAGCGAACATTGCAATACAAATAATAATCAGATGCTCTCATTCATCAAAACAACAGCTAAATCAACCAGATCAACAACTACACGTGGGGCGGAAATGGATGTACAGTATTTACAGCAGGCCGTCACAGCTAAACGTAAATCAGAGAGCCTACAACCTGGCACAGTATGAGAAGCGTGAGAAACGAAAATAAAAGAAATAAGGTGGGGAATGGAAATAACCGCCGCTTCAGAGTGGACTCACTACTAAGGCAAACTTCCACGAAGATTACTAACTGAGCCGGCCTCAAAATACATTCTCTTAGCTCCCAACAAGTATTCCTGTGCACAAGTCAGACCCATGAGCCGCCAAAATCAACACATTTGATGTTGATGTGAAAGTCGGAACTAGTTTCGATGTAGCCGGAATGGAAGGTGACCAGCAGTTCGTGACCGGTCCTGCTAGGGGGATACGCAGCCGGCATCAGCCTCCGTGCTGCGGCGACGCGTCAGCGGCCTAGTCCGGCACACCGGGTCACCCGTTAGCCGGGACTCACGGAAGTACAAAACACTTACTTTTTACTGGGTTTCTTCGCCTTGCCACGCTTCTTCCTCGCCTGGAGCGCTAGAACTGTCATGTAACGAAAAGCCACAAATAAACGAAACTTTAATCCGCATCCAAGGTCTGCTCATGTATTTTTTTTAACTCGGTTTGTTTAAACTTCCGCAATAAACATAAATGACATTTTGTTTCTGAATAATATTTCTTCCTTCCATCCATCCATTCATCCATCCGTGTGACAATTGCATAATACGGTTTAGTTTATCAAACTAGTGTCTACGATTTATAGATATACGTGTGTTTGTATATAGTCTTATCAAATCAAAATCCAAGTAGCTCCAGGTATCATATTGTCGAAACAACATATGACCTAAAAAGACAACCATACTTAATTTCCACATATATTTACTAACAATATCAGGATAACTCATTATACACATATCGTGCACTTTTCTTGTAGGCTGACTGACCACGAGCTTCCGATTTGGCTTTCCATGGCAGTCAACCGTGTATATTTGTGTAAAAGGGATACAATTACGTATTCAACTGGTTACGTATGATAGCTTAAACTTATATCTATAAAATACAGCAAAAAATAATAAGTTCTAATTGTGAATCCTAACGATCGGATGATCAATATATATATAATAAAATTACCTTTCCTCTCCATGTTGGACTGGCGGTTCTCGTCTTGCGCATGCGCGAATCGGGAATCGTTCACAAACAACGCGACTCTTTGTCCACGCCTCGCTGGGTTATAGATCCGCCTCAACCCTCTGGTACATTTTAAATAGCTAATCATATTCGCTGTTAATTTAAACGAATTAAGAAAAATTAAATATTACAAAACAAGGAAAGAGAGCAAAATTTATTTTCGTACCTATTTTGAACAATCTGCACATCAGACCTAAAAGTAGCATTTTTAGTACTATTACGGCAAGTCTTCAGTTGAAATGATTGTATTTTATGTATTTCCTTTTTGTATAAATGTTTTTTAACAACTTCTCTAAATTAGTAACTGTTTAAGAGGGCTAGAGAAAAACAGATTTTCCAGGCTTGTAATGAATGCCATGCGCCATCTAGCGGTTGTCTTTAGAAAAGTTTAGTTGGACAAAAGGCTTGTAGTGGCCAAGTAAACAACCAAACAAGATAATGAAACGCTTAATTTGCAATATACGTATTACGTCTGCATTGACAGTTTTCATAAACACCAGATACGAAAGTGTGATTCCGTTTATTTTAAAGATAAAAAAGTAATGCTTCTCAGAATATTTTTGTTCTAAAATATGTTCTAAGGTGCAAGATATTTACCCATGGGCTTGTGTTTTTCTAATTGCAATACCCAGATTAATGAAATGATTTAGGCAACAGACTTCTCAAGAGATTGACACATGGCGAATGCATCAAGAGCCAAGAACCTGGCTTTCTACATTAGAATGTGGTCAGATCTTCCTCTAAGTTCCAATAATGAACAAACACTATATGTATATATTGAACACATCATTCAAACATTCACAGTGTAGGTTGGAAAAAGAAAGTCTAATAACTAGTAACCTCTTTTGGCAGCAATAACTACAAAGTAGCCCTTCTGGTAGTTGGGGATCAGACTTGTACAATATCAAAGAGTAGTCTTGGACCATTCTTTCTTACAGAACTGCTTCAGCTGAACTATATTCATAGGATGTTTGGAGACTACAGCTCTCACATCATTCCACAGCATATCTATAGGGGTAAGGTCTGGAAAATTACAATAATTTGTCTTTTTTTTTTTTTAGTAAGAATAGATTGTCTTTGTTAATTATTGTAACTTAGATGAAGATCAGATCACATTTTATGTCTCATTAATGCAGAATAACAGGTAATTCTGAAGGGTTCACATACTTTTTCATCCATCCAATTACATTAAAGTTTTCTCCAAAGAAGCGTACAACTGAGGTACGTCAATTTCATATTTATTTAGGTTTGTGTTTCATACGCTGTGAAGTAGTACACCGCCATTGCTACCGTAAAATGTTTCAAGAATTAACTAGACCTGATGCTTTATGAACCATTAAAATTTTGAACGTGAAGTAAATTTTTTCGTTTCTCATTTGAAATGTTTTTCTTATCATTACATTGAAACCCAAGTGATGTATTAAGTTAACGAGGTTAAGTTAATCAGCTGCAGTGTTATTATTGCACATTTTGATTCTTGAACTTAGTTTATATTGTGGTTTATTTGTTTTTATTTAGAGAATCCAGTATGAATACATAGTACACATTAAGCTTGACGTTTGTTTTTATATAATTTGCTAAATGATCTCACGAAAACGTTTTAAAAAGGCAAATCAAGTGTCGCGGCTGAAACGAGGAACCCACGATTGGAAAATGCTTTCTTCATAAATATTAGGGTTTTTTTTTTTGCCAATTAATGCTCAGACTTATTCTTGTCTTGCGCTTTTCATCCAAAGCTACACATGAAAATGATCGGACCCAGTTTCACAATTTTACATCTGAAAACCATCTAACGATAATTACAGTAAGATCCAAGCGTAAAGCAGGCCATGTAAAAGAAAACGGTACAAAATAGCCTTTATTTTAAAGTGGTACTGTACTTAATGTTAACGTTCACACAGCCCAGTGTGGTGGATGAATTCAGTACATAAAATAGTGGTCTTGAAATCTTTATACTGTAAGTAAAGCATGTTCATCGTCCAGAAAAAAAAAAAACACAATGCTTTTTGCCTTAACGTCAGATACTCACGTGACTGTCCAGCTACATTAAGTACACCATTAAAGACAAAAAGACAAACTCCATACAGATAATGCTGATGAAATAAACAAAATGCAGTGTGATGAAGACAACAGCACAGAAGGCAGTAACTAGTATTTATTTACATTTTTGAGTACTTGTATTTTATGAAACAAACTTGGGGCCCTTTGTTGTCGTTCAGAGGCCTCTGGCAGACTATTGGAAATGAACAAGACTGTTTCCAGCAAGATCCACTTTTCAAATCAGCCAGGAATTATGCGGAACACTAAACAGAACAACCTTACAATATTACCACACTCAAATGGTTTTTGAAGGCATCCTGGTTTTTGGACTGATGATTCTATTTTGTTGTATAAAAATACATTTACAAATTGGATTATATTGTGGTAGATCAGAGGAGATTGTACTGGATGGGACTTCTGTTATGTCCCAGATGGTCTCCGCCTGTATAGCTGAGGACTGAGCTGGTCTACCCTCTAGGTCAGTAACATTCCAGAAGTCTGGCACTGGGAGCAGTTGGAATTTGGGGTAAAAGACCAAACAGCAAGGCATACTGCGATTTTTTTTTCTTATTAAATACCCTGAAGACTCAAAACAACTTAAATGGGGAAGAAAAAAACACAACTGGGCAAATGCATGATGTGAAAAAACCGGATACTGGTTGACACCTTGGTGGGTCACGCATGTGCATTGTGGAGGGTCTGGTCCAGCCCAGTGCTGCAAAATTGTCTCATACTTCAAACTGTGGAAACATTTCCCAAATCACACCTGCAAATTACTCAAGTTTTTGATGATAAATGAGAGGCGTTTTGGGGCCAGGATCCAGTGACTGTCCCCCTTCCCAAGTCCCGGGAATCAAGGGTTGACATGTTTAAGAGAAAGAAAGGCAATTTTTCATAGCAACAACAGGTGTACTGATTTCCACTCATTCTTAAAATGTCAATCATGAGAGGATTAGACACTGCTGATAACGTGGTGGACTGAAGAAATAATTTACCCTTCAAACCTGCATCCATTCACTAAAAAAATAAGACATTTTCAAGTGAGACCGTTGTCCAAAATTTGAAAAATAACTGATAACCAATTTCCCCCCCCCCCCCCCCACACCATACTTCACTGTGCAATAACACACCTGCTTAAAAATACTGCAGTCCTGAGACCCAACCAAAGCATGACCACACCGCATGCAGGGACACTCATGGAGAAGCGCCTTAGGCTGAAGTCGGAGCCCTTTGCTCACTGAACCTCAAACCTAGAAAGGGAAGCCGGTGTCAGCACTGGTACTAAACAGTCTGTCCACCAGTACCAGTCCACGCGGTGTGAGGGGGTGGGGCAACAGTGGGAGCAAGCTGTCGGCGCTCTCTCACATCTCCATCTCACAGTCTAAAACCGGGGGCTTGAAGCTGATCACCTCCTCGTAGGTGAGTCCTGGCAAGATGGGGGGAAAAAAAAAATAGGGAAGCAATAAATTTTCTTCAGTTATATGATTAAGAGACGCTAACAGATCTGTAAAGAGCACATTCAAATTATGCACGAAACAAGAATGCAATCAAGATGTGAACTTTATTTTACTTTTATTTTTATGCATCACGTACTGTATACTGTACTATAACACTTAGTACGGCTTTGTAGTAAAAGTCGGCACCCAAGGAAAATGAGATCACAGACGATGAGTTTGTCACAGAGCAACCCCCCCACCCCACTCACGTTTCCACTCCTCGATATCCAATTCGCGGCTCTCAAAGCTCTGGTCATAGGGTTCTGCTTCAGGCTCGTCATCTGGGTCATGGTACTGGGAAAAGTACGGGTGGGCCAGAGCTTCGGCTGCCGTGATCCGCTTATCGGTGTCCAGGACCAGCATCTTCTCCAGCAGGTCTACAGCTAACGTGAGGGAGAGCCAGGATCATGCTTCAGCTCCCCATGACTCGCCGTGATCTTTAGTTACCGAGAGGCAGCATGCAATATCAGGAGCATCTGCTCCGGTCTCATGGGATTCCGTGATGCACTCAGATGAGACGCCTCCCTGTAGAAACACCTTCTGCGTCTCGCTCCGCTCCCTGATTACATGTCTTACCCTGTGGATTTGCTCCGATGAACACGTCAGCAAAGTTCCTCTTGGGCATCTGGGGCAGAGAGCTGATGTAGTTTCTGGCCTGTCCGAACAGCAGAACAAATGTGCGTGCAAGGCAGCTCAGGACATGCTACACAAGACACGCTTACCAGCAACAAAAACGCCAGCAACACTGGGGAGTCCGGACATCATCTCCTCCCCAGTCTCAGTAATCTTATCCAATCCAACATGATCCATTTCAGAAGGACAGGAGCTGCTGGTAGCTGTTGATCATTAGGCCCCTGCTCATGACTGTAGTCTGAACTCCCAAAGTGATTTCTGCTGATGATCCAAACAATCTAGATCACTGCTATCCATGGCGAGATCTGTGTGCCTTGGAAAAGCCCCAGGGGCAAAGCCGGGAGGTGGGGTGATGGAGAAATAGCAGCATCACAGACCGGGCCAGTGTTTCCCAGGCCGGTCCTCGGGGGCTCCCAGTCAGTCCCTCCCAGCTCCGTCTGGGTCTCCCCGAGGACCAGGCTGGGAAACACTGGATTAGGGGAGCTTTGCGTGGATTGTACTTTGTGCAATGTATTATTTATTTTATCTTTACCCTTATTTAATTTAAGAACTAAACACTATTTGCAGAGTAAAGCCAGATGACGTTAATTTCATTAAGTTTTCACAGGAAGCGCCGAGATGCCCCCAGGGCACTGAGCCCACAGGCATCTTTTAAGGCCAGTTCACACTTTACTTTTTGCTTTCGGTTGTGATCGGGGGCGTGGCTGTGATTGGTACGCAAGTAGCCCAGATTTTCTAGTGGAAACTAAGCACGTCCATATCGACCGCGCATGTGCAAGTTAATCGAGTTAGGCATTTCTGGTAGGTGGCAGCGTGGACTTCCACAGATCGGTGGTCGATGACAAAAGAGTAGAGAGACATAGCTGCTGCTGCTGTAGTTATGGTGAGCGGCTGTATAAGGAGGGTTAGGGGTACCTGCATATCTAATTATTCATACTGTCCAGACATTATACCAAGTCATCTGGTGTCTGGTATAGCAGCAGCATTCAGGAAATTTGAATTCTAAGCAATACAGTTCGCCAAGCAGTTGGGGGGGGTTGGGTTCTGGCTAATTTTGTCATAAGCATTTCAAAATACTGTGGCATGCCTTATTACCATAATACCAGCCAAGCCTTGACTAATAATTTTAAAACTATTCATAAAAGTTTACCCGTTTTACTACACTGCTTGTATTTGTGTTTGTTGCAATACATCTGCCCTCTGCTGGTCTGGTGGAGTATCACTGCTGTAGGCAGCACCGACCGCGACCATCTGCATCCACAGCCAAATTTATTACGATGACCAGCACGCGGCCGTCCGCAGCCCAAAAGCGCACGCAGAAAAGTGAAGTACGAACCGGCCCTTATACCTCCCCTCCCCTACAAATCATGCCATTTAATCGAAATTTTCACAGTACCAAGGCGCCATTTGTACTGTGACCCTGAAGCCAACTGAATACTCCAGAGGTACCGGAGTTTGGAGAAGCAGCCAACGTGGCAACCTGAAGCAGGGCGAAGAGGCAAAAGCAAACGTGTGGGGTGGATGTGGAGTAGGGGGCAGCGGCTCACCTCGTGGCTGGGCATCCGGCTTATTAGCGAGGCGGGGGGGGTCCCCGTCAGCCGCATTATCTGCTGAAGCTGGTTTATATCTTTGCGGCACAGGTCAAGGCGTTATAGCACAGATTAGGCAAGCGGCAGAGCATCGGACGGGTATCCCTAGCCCGAGAAACCCACCCTGGACCTTGTCCCCGGCCTATGGCGGCCCTGAGGCCTACAGGGATTTAGTGTGTGAGGGGCTGGGGTGCGGGAAGGTTGAGTGGTGCGTGCAGAGTGAGCAAACAAACATGCTCTTAGAGAAGGTGTCAACGCCCAGGCGGAAAGAGAGCAAGTGGAGAAGCAAAGCACATTATTCAGTCGACGCCACCGGCAGCAGAGAATATAGTGTCAATTCAAACTGAAGGACAGGACCCCCCCCCACATAAACCCCACTAGGAAATTTCAACAATGACAAATAGTCATACCTGTGGTGGTTCCCCTGCCCTCAAACAAAAGGATCAAGAAAATGACACCCAATGATTCAGCAACAATGTGCAGAGCTGATTTTAGAGAGCACCCTTCAGCTAAAGGGGCGGACCCTCGGCGTCCCAGGGTGACATTAAAAATAGGAAAGGGGAAGCAGCTTTGAAACCTTAGTTTCCTTAAGGACAAGCACAGAAACAGCTGCGATCATAGATCAGGAGATGGACGGGAGAAACAGGCAAGCAAAACGAGACGGGACAGAAAAACCCACACTCACAGACTCTGAAGATATTTTCTTCAAGAGCTCTGGCCCTGGAGTTCCAACAAGCAGCATAATTAGCTTCAACTGATCAATATCTATCAAGTCATCATAAAGGAAAACAGGGGAGGGGCTGACCTGTCAATCAAGACTACTGAAGTGATCTATTGGCCAGAGGACTAAGCATGGAAAATGAGTCTCAACTTTCTGCTTACTATAGCAGGTAGTTCAGTCACTTTTAAAGTTTCACTGTGGATATGCAAGGTCTCGTGAAATATTTATATTAATTAGCCCTCTGCATTAGTGTTCATTTAAAATAAAATAAAATGTCTAATTCTAAAAGTAAAACACCATGGTGTGAGTTCCTGTGCTAATTTCAGCCACATCATTTAGCAAACCGCTTTTCATTGATTTTTTTAACAGGGTGCAGTGAAGAGGTCTGGCAGTGCTGGTCATCACAGAGCCAGAACAAACGACATTAAGGTTGGCACAGCTCGTCCGTAGTGAGAGTGGACTCCAATGTTGCACATAATATCCAGTTAACATAATGCAGGGGGAACACAGATTTTGCCATAATTCCTTATCGGTACTAGAACAAAATCCTTGAACCAGCAACCTTATAGGTCCCATGTCCTTGTCACTTGCTGTCCCAAACCCCATCAAGGGCCTAGCATGCATCACATGGCAAATGGCTACCGTTATGAGCTATAACACGCTGCACGATACATACATGAATTTTATCTGCGAAGGACTCAATTTTTGAAAATGTTTTGGGGTTAAAAATTTAAAAAAAAAAAAAAAAAAGTACAATAAATAAAGGATACGGTCGGTGCCAGGAAATAAGGTCCGCCCTGTGAGCAGCTCAGCCATGATGCAGCCCACAGACCAGATGTCCACTGGGGAGGCACAAAGAGAAAAGGGAGAGTCCTACAACTGCCAATCAGGGTCCAGCTACAGCCACTGCCCCGCCCCCATGAGCTGGGAGAGGGCAGCAGCAGCATGAGGAGGGCGGCACCAAAGGGAGACACTCACAACTGCCAATCAGGGTCCAGCTACAGTCACAGCCCCACCCCCACAAGTCAGGAGAGTGCAGCAGCAGCTTGCAGTAGCAACACATCACCTGTCATGTTGTAGTGCATCCAGTTGAGCATGATCTCTGGTGCACGGTACCAGCGCGTCGCCACGTAGCCCGTCATCTCCTCATCGCTGTGCCGTGCCAGGCCAAAGTCCAGGATCTGGAACAGATGCATGGAAGAGTGACCTCTGCTGGCAAGACCTTCAAGGTACAAGGCCACATACAGGCTTTTTTGGGATTTTCCATTATCTGAACGGCAGCGTTCCATAAACGAAGCCATGGAGGAGAGCGAGTCCCCCTCCTGACACACTGTCTATTTTTGATGTGATGATCTTCCAAAAGAAAGGGAGAAGGATGCTGCCCAAGGCTGCCACCGTCCCCCACGGAGAGGGCCTACTTACCTTCAGCTCACAGTCCTCATTTACAGCCAGGTTACTGGGTTTAAGGTCCTGGAGGGGCGATACATGGGGACGTGAGATGGCGGTCTATGCAGGAAGTCAGTCGCACAAGCCAAGCATAGCCAACTGCAATCACTGATGCAAGCATGTTAGCAATGTCAACTCTCCAGAGGTGGCGATTTCAGGTCCAGAGAGTACAAATCCAGACCAAGATTTTGTTTCAACCAACCAGATGAGCATAAAGAGTCACAGTCACAGAGTATTCAACTGGTTGGTTGAAACAAAATCATGGTCTGGATTTGTACTCTGTGGACCTGAAATCTCCACCTCTGCAGCTCTCTGGGTCACAAGTTATATGGAAGCCAGGCCTAACTGCAGCCTCGGTTAACGGTCAAGCCAAATTCACAGGTCATGGTGCAGACCTTACAGATGAGAGCAGAAGACTCAGAACTTACTCGGTGGATGATGTCAGCCGAGTGGATGTACTGAAAAAGAAAAGAAGTTCAAATTCAATGTTTCAATGATATGCAGCAAAGCTCACGGACTGGGCTGTACTAGGTGACACGGTTGAGAGACGGGGGCCCTTGCACTCTGACCTTTAACCCCCGCAGAATCTGATAGATGAGGAACTGCACATGGTCGTCTGTGAGCTTCTGACACTTGACAATGTTGTTGAGGTCGGCACCCATGAGATGAGTCACCAAGTACCTGCAGAGTAGGTCAGAAGAGCCCTCAATGATATTACCATCAATATGAGCAAAAAACCACGTTATAAAATCGCAAGAAGGATTATTAATAATAGTATGTCTTATTTTTTACAGTGCCTTTCATATACTCAAGCACACTTTACAATTTAAATTTAAATACAATTAAAATTTTAAACCTTTAACAAAACGTTATGTACAAGACAAATAATATTCATTGAAGAGATGTGTTTTTTTACAGGAGCTTCAAGTCGATAAAAGAGTTTTCTTCACAAAGACCATCAGGAAGAGCATTCTGAATTTTAGGGGCTGTTACACTAAATGCTCTGCCACCCATAGTTGATAA
>JAODKE010000124.1:170535-181476 GCA_026779605.1 Mormyrus hasselquistii
TAAAACAAAGATTTTAATCTGCTTTGAAAAATAACAGATCAGGAAAAAAATATCAACAAAAACTTACTCCACCGGATCCCGAGATGGAGCAATATAATTAAAAAAAACCTGACAAAATCATAATTAAAAAATGTTTCAGGTAGAACATCCACTGAGAAGAAGGTGGCAGAAGGTCGCCCAGATCAGGCTTGAGTCACAGTCCATGTCCTTGTTGTCCCCTCTCCCCCCGTGGTCATGCAGACCTCCTCCTCTTTGCTCTTTAATTCATTTCCATCTCCATGCCAGATGATGACTTCAAAGGGACAGAGTCAAATCCATCTGACGTTCTCTGAAAAGACACCCAGTCACAAAACATTTATTATTGTTTAATACAGATACACCAATAAACTCTGTGTTCCTCTCAGAACTGCATTGTTTTGTTGTAAAAATTTGTTTGCCTTAATTTTTCTGTATTAACATTTGAACACAGTTTTAAAGTCATATAGTAGAAATCATAGGTTCATCCATCCATCCATTGCTTTTCTGCCGCTTATCCAGGATAGGGTAACGGGGGCAGCAGTCTAAGCAGGGATGCCCAGACCTCCTTCTCACCAACCACCTCCTCCAGCTCCTCTGGGGGAATACCAAGGCGTCCCAAGCCAACCGGGAGGTATGATCTCTCCAGCATGTCCTGGGTCTGCCCCAGGGTCTCCTCCTGGTTGGACATGCCCAAAACACCTCCCCAGGGAGCCATCCAGGAGGCATCCTAGAGAGGTGCCCAAACCCGTTCAACTGGGTCCTTTTGATGTGGAGGAGCAGTGGCTATACTTTGAGCCCCTCCTGAATGTCTGTGATCTCTAGGCTTATATCCACAATCTCATTTTTCGGTCACTACTTAGTGCTCATGATCATAGGTGAGGTTTGGAATGTAGGTTGACCGGTAAGTTGAGAACTTACTGTTGATGCTGCACCGATCTGTCTGTCGATCTCCTGCTCCCTTCTTCCCTCACTCATAAACAAAACCTTGAGGTACTTAAACTTTGTTTGGGGCAGTAACTCATCCCCCACCAGGACCAGGCAATCCACCCTTTTCCTGTTGAGAACCATGGACTCAGACTTGGAGGTGCTGATCCTCATCCTGGCCGCCTCACACTCAGCCGCAAATCGCCCCAGTGCATACTGCTGGTCACCAAATGATAATGCCAGGAGGCATGTCAGCCAAGACAGGCCAAAAACAACAAGAGCTGTCAGGAACTCAGGGCGAATCTCATCTACCCCCCAAAGCTTTTGCCGAGGTCACTTGACTACTTCAGTGACCTCAGCCCTAGAGATGCACAGGTCTTCAAGCTCTACTTCCTCCAAGGAAGGCATATCAGTGGGATTCAGGAGATCCTCAAAGTATTCTTTCCACCACCCGACTATACCCCCAGTTGAGGTTAACAGTTCTTCATTCCTGCTGTAAACAGCCGCTTTCTGCTTGGCCTGCTGGAACCTATCAGCTGCTTCAGGAATCCCACAAGCCAACCAAGCTCAGAAGGCCTCCTTCTTCAGCCTGATAGCCCCTTTTACTGATGGTGTCCACCACTGGGCTAGGCTGCGACAGGCACCAACAACCTTGCTGCCACATCTTTGCAATGCCACCTTAGCAAGGGAGTTTCTGAACATGGTCCATTCAGACTCAATGTCACCTGACTCCCTTGGCACACCCTCACTATATGTTTGGTCTATCAGGTCTATCCGGCATCTTCTCCTGCTATTGGATCCAGCTCACCATCAGGTGGTGATCAGTTTACAGCTCAGCTCCACTTGTCACCTGAGTATCCAAAGTAGGTGGACGCAGATCCAATGAAACAATTACAAAATCGATCAACGAACTGTGACCTAGGGTGCTCTGGTGCCAAGTGCACTCATGAGCACCCTTATGTTTGAACATGGTGTTCGTTATGGACAAACTGTGGTTAGCACTGAAGTCCAGTAACTGGTAACCACTCGGATTTTGATCGGGCAGGCAATTCCTCCCAATCACACCCCTCCAGGGTCACTGTTATTACCCATGTGATCATTAAAGTCCCCCACAGAGCAATGGAGTCCCCAGAAAGAGTGCCATTCGAACACCCCTTCCAAGGTCTTCAAGAAGGCCGGATACTCTGCCAGAGCCCTTCCCCCTTACTCACAGTCGAAGGGAGGCAACCCTCTTGTCCACCGGACTAAACTCACTGGCACCGAACCGGCGTGATATAAGCAGACCCACCCCCGCCCAGTGCCTCTCCCCACCAGAGTGGAACAGAGTCTAGCCCCTCTCTAGGAGTTTGGTTCCGGAACCTGAGCTGTGTGTTAGGTGAGCCCGACTATATTTAGTCAGTATCTCTCTACCTCTCTCACCAGAACGGATATGTTCCATAGGTGTTGTCTTTTAAACATGCAATTTCATGTCTGCAAATACCATCCAGCTGGCCTGAAGCTTATCTGAGGAAACACATGGCAGAGGTACACTCTGGACAGGATGCCAGTCCATTGCAATACACACACACACACTACAGAGAAAGCATTAAAATGCCCAATTTTGGAGGTGTGAAGCTTTCACCTCACCCCATTTGTAAATAACAGTGACACTGTAATGGAGAGAATCCATAACCCATTATAGTCTGAAAGAGGAGTTCCCAACCTTTTGATGACATATGTCTTACAAAAATTCACATACCAGTAAAATGCCTGGGGCGGTGGGTCGATCTGCAGTATCATTTGTTAACATTTTCCTTTTTTTTTTTAAATCCGAGACGTGAACCCAGGACAAACCCAGAAAGGCCTTGGTATCCCCTCGGAGGAGATTGCCCCTGGTAGGGTCTCCCATGGCATGTGAAACAAACAGGAACACTGTATTTGTTAAGGCCAGTTACACATATGCGCACCTGTCTGGAGAAGGACTTGATCTTGCCATAGATGGACTTTTTGGTGAGATAGATGAGATCATCCTCGGCATCCTCACCCTCCATGATGGCACAGCTGTCTGCAGCAGGGAGGTCGGACTCTGTCTCCCCAGCGTTCGTGATCAGCTTAGAGTACTTATACTGTAGCCTGTAGAACCATACACATCATCAGCCTGGAGTCTGTATTTATCTATATATTGTGTGAGTCTTACGTTTTTATAAAGAATTTGTTTCAACTGCTTACTTATGCAATGACTGCTCAGTCTGCACAGCACCCCCTACAGGCCCACCCCTCACCTGCGTGTCCTCTTCCAGAAGTAACAGCTGAGCACAATGAGCAGCAGGGCAACCACGCCCCCCGTCAAGACACCAAACTTGAGCCAGAAGTCCAGAGTGACGCAGACGCTGAGTTTCTGGGCTGGGAGGGAGATCCCCCCACTGCACTGCAGAGGCTGCTGCCACACGTAGGTGGTCCTCTGGTGCACACAGACAGACACAGATGCACAAGCATGAATTCATACATGACGGTTCAGTGCCAGAGTGCTATAAATTTCCAGTGCTTCAGTGCTTATGGACACAGGACAGTGATTGACACAGTGTGATGGTGCCCAGTGTAACAGGGGCATAATGTTTTCAGTGTATCATCAATGACTGAATTCCCACTGCTCAGTATCTCCCGAGTGCGTCTCTGGCTACCTGGATGCCCTGAACGCAGCTACTGACGATCTCCTTATAGTGATGGGCAGAGCAGAGCGGGCAGGCGTGCCGAGTCCTCCACAGGAAGTGGAAAGAGCAGCCATCGCACGTACCTTCGGAGCACATGCTGCAGGGCAGAGTCGTACACACAGCCAGTGTTCACAACACACAGTCCAAATACACATGCATTTTAATGGCCCTGACAGTAGCAGAAAGGCATGTTCACTGGAAATCAAGAAGAGTGTTTACACTTTATTCTAATGTAGCCAGACCACAGAAATTTCAATCTATCCATCCATCCATCCATCCATCCATCCATCCATCCTCTTATCCTAGTCAAGGTAGTCGGGTCTGCAGAGTTCTATCTTAACTCATTGTGAATCAGCATTGCTTAGTTGTACTTCCCAGATTACTCCAAAAGAGATCGCCTCTAATTTGACTATGTGGTGATTTAGCTATTAATTCACTAACATTCCCCACTACTAGACCATACCATGCGTGTCTTACCTCGGGAGGGACAGCTGGTCATTTGTTAAGACAGAGGGGTCACACCTCATTCTAATGGTGGTGGACCGGCCCTTTTTACATGCCAGGGTCGCCTCCGCTGATCTATCATAACGATCAGGAAAACATTTGAACATCAGCAAAAAAAAAAAAATGTAATTATGTAAATTTCATTCTCCAGATTTTCAACAGAAATGAGATTAAGAATGTTTGCATGTTTTGCCAGTAGAAATATTTAAAAGAACAAAATGCCATTAATCTGTTTATAGTACTTTAACATGATTTCCTCCGGGCATGTAGAACATTGTTTGATGATGAACAGAGTTGTGATGTCATTGCAGAATGAAACAAACTGCCTAGGCAATGACTATTATATTAGTTATGTGACTTTGCTCACCTATAGTAAAAGATGACATCAGGTAGGCTGGAGTCAGTGGGAAAGTAGGCTGTTGGAGAAGAGATATTGTCCAAGACGATGTCCGCGGTGATGCCTGAGGAGGAGGCGGCCAAGGAGAAAAGTTGCTGATAAACAAAAACTTCAGCTGCACTAACGCTTCACTGACTGCCAGAGGAAACATTGCACAGAGAAGCAAGAGACGTTTTAAATTAAATTAAAAATAGGACATGCATGTGAATGATTGGCAGGCCTTCATTCGAGGACAATAAATGTACGACACTGGAACCAAATTATGATGCCACATTGTACTGGGAGAAGAACGATGTGGAGATGAGGTGAATCCTCAGGGACATTACCGATCAGAGTGTCGCCAATGCTGAACGGCTGAGATGACACCATCCTCTGGCCCCTCACTTGAGACGGTACCACAGTGGACTGGCACACGTGACCTCTCACCTCCCTTTTACTCTCTGTGACATTATCCACACAGAGTGCAGCTGGCGCCCCCTGCGAAGCCCCAGACACAAACGCCATATTTACGGCCTGCATTTGCACTCTGTGTAGGCCATTGTGATGCTAACCCCGCCGCCTCACACTGCATCCAATTTACTGAGCTCACCCTGCCTGTTTACTTACTCAGCACCTGACACTCTAATGCATTTAACTGTAATTCTCTGCGGAATTGTCTTCTAAGTGAATGAATATAAACATATTAACCGACACAACTATGCTGCATTACATAGACTGTTCTGCTGGTCTTAAGTATCAGGGTCACCTCATTTCCGCAAAGGCTGACACTGTACTGGTGGAAGTAGCGCAGTCCTTTGCTGGTGAAACGGGCGCTGCTCTGGAAGTGGGTGGTGTTAGCCAATGAGGAGAAGTCGTAGTGAGCCAGGCCCCCCCCCTGAAGTGGCAACGACAGGGTGCAGTCGCTCACACAGGCGGTGCGGTCCTGAGACACAATGGCACCCATTAGTGGCCCGTGTGAATGTCACAGTAAATGGAGTATGCTAACAGAATAACAGCACATTTATATATGATCTGCTGGTCTGCTATACAGTTTATGTGGTATTATGTAGCAGATGGATGGACAGTATACATTCTGTGCATGATTAACCTGCATGCAGTGTGTCATCAGTGTAGCAGATGGAGGGACAGTGTACATTCTGTGCATGATTAACCTGCATGCAGTGTGTCATCAGTGTAGCAGATGGAGGGACAGTGTACTGTACATTCCATGTTTGATAAACCGCATGCAGTGTATCAGCAGTGTAGGAGAGTACCGTTACCTTGTTGCTCTGAGTGTTGGGGCCACAGGGCTGACAGGCCTCCTCCCCTACAGGCTGCTCCACCCAGACTATGGTTCTATCAGGGCAACTCCGACAGACGCTGGAGTCGTTCAGCATGTAGTGACCAGCTGGGCAGGGCACACACTCTCCGCCCACTGGAGACACGCCCCCCGTGGACGTGCCCAATAGGCAGTGCCGGCACCCAGATGCCACACCCCCAATTACATTACTGACCTTGACGTAGTAGAGTTTGGCAAAGTCGGCAAGGTACTGTCTCTGCTGAGGGATGAACAAGGGCAGGGCAGTTACACAGAGCCTAGCTATATGTCACTGCACTCTTCTTCACTGCACTCTTCTTCACTGGACCCCCTCCCCATTTGCCCTGTGTGGCCCCACCTTCAATTTTGTCCATATATAAACATGATTTTGGTGAAATTTCCACTGACATGAAACACAATTCACTGAGTCTTTATTGACTATCTCTACATGTGCCCCACTGCATGGGCTCACTGCAGGGGCCTCCACTGAAAATGGCTCCCAGCTAACACCTCCGGGCGATATACTGCTACAACCCCCGCCACATGCGGTTCATAACCACACCATTGTGAGAAATGGTGGGGGGGCCTCAGTCGACAGAAACAGCCTGGGGGGTCGCTGACCGCGGGTGAAGTTACCGTGCCGTAAGCCCTGGTCCGCTGGAAGGACCAGGTGAAGCAAGTGGTGTCGTTGCTCCGGATGATGTAGGAGTAGGACTGCTTGTCCCGACTGCCCTCCCAGTGCTCCACAGTTCGGCTGCTCCACTCACTGGGGCCCTGGCCAGAGACAGGGGCAGAGTGGCTCAGAGATGGGTCACTGCAGGCTCCCTCCCGAAATGGAAGCCATCTTCAGCCAGCTAGTCACAATATGGTAATTAAAACTTTGCATCCAATTAATGGGTGATCTAGTCGAGTCATCATTATTGATACAGAAAATACAGCAGGTGTCAACCAAAGTGCTGCACAATAAACTCATCTAAGGTAAGACATTTAAATAGGTAAAAAGCAAAAACTATAAGCATTTTTTTAAAAGATAAATGACTAAGATTAAAAAGTAATAAGGAGAACAACATAACCAACTGACAAAGACAGAAAGATTATAATGTAAATTCAAACAAATGGCACACAGCCAGCGGAGAGTTCGTGGTATATTAGCACTTGGGTGTATAAAACTTAAAATCTGAGAAACTTGAGTTAACTACATTACTCAACTGAAATAGTAAATTAATGAATCATCCTATTAAAACTCATCTCCTGTTTTTTTTTATACTCTTTATATTTGCTTTTTGCAAGTACAACAAGATAGAAGGGGAAAATGAACATGGGGGAAAAGAAGAGATAACACCCAATGGGGGGGGGGGGTACTACACGTCACCTATGCCTATTGGACTGGCTTTACAACAACTGAAAGTCTGAGCAAAGCTTTTGGACCAAAATGTTGTACAGGACCCAGCTTTAGTCCTGAGGGCGTAAGTCAATTTTTCCATGCAGTGTATTTCCTCCACGGTGACCCATCGCTGTTCTGGACTGGAGGGATCACATTTCAGCCAGTTCCTTGTAATCGCCGTTTTGCATGCAAGTATTGGAATTTTGAAGAGGTAAATATCCACATGGTTCTAGGAACCAGTCCCTGGAGCAATATCCTGGGATCCTTGGGAACTTTGGTGAGAAATATTTCCTCCAAAGACTGAAGGATTCTGTCCCAGAATGGTGGTTGTGTTACACAATTACACAATTGTTTACTTTTAATGTGAGGGGTGATGTCCTGTCAAATTATACAAATTAATTAACTTGATTTCTTGCTCATGCTACTGTAAGCTTGGTGGTAGATGTCTCAGCAATTCATACAGTTTTTCTCTATCCCCAGAAAGAAGAAAGGAAAGAGGTGAGACGGGAGAATTCCTCACCGCGCTGAAGAACAGCATGCAGTCAGCTGTGCACTTGGTCTCAAAGACAAAGGAAATCCGGGACAGTTCACTGTTGTGTGTCTCCCTGCCCAGGAACTGTGCTGGTCTGTACGGGCCAAAGCAAAAACATCACTTTAGTGAGGTGAAAGACAGGAAAGCTTGTTGAGCGCAGACTGGACAGTGGGCCGCTATGTCCCGCACCTGTACCCTGGCACCGTCAGCATCAGCACCACATAGTCCGAGTCCAGGTCCCCAGGGGTGGTGTAGATGTACTCCCCAGCCACCTCCCATGCTGCCAACAGCACCAGCAGTCAGGACCCGGAAAAGGCCAGACAGACGACCAGTCAGAATCAGATCAAAAGCGGAGCAGCCAGCAGATGTTTCGTTTATCAACAAAAGTGACAGTCTGTCGGTGAACGTAGATTTAAACAGGGGTGAATGCTGACATCAGGAACCGTCGTGTTGATCGCTCTGCACCATCAGCTACTCTGTGGAGATGCGTCAGGTATCCTGATGTGCACATCACGCCAGCTGCTCCTTAACACCACCTCTCTCACCAAGAGAGACCAGCTGTGCCTCCATTTCTTGCAGAGACCGGGGGGGGTCGCTCTAAGCCCCCATCTACATACACCACATTCAACAGGGGGACCCCACAGAGTGTCCTGACCAGCGATGGCACTGTCTGCTATGGGAACTGCACCAACCACAAGAACATGCAGTGGCCAGTCAAAACAGCTGCAAATATCACTGAGCTCTCCAGTTATCTTTTGTTAAAAACGTCTTATATTTCGGGTTCAGTTTATGAAGAAAATTGTCTGGCTGCCTTGGCCATCCAGTAGTTTATTTTTATTTATTAATTTACTAGTAATTCAGATTTCAGGGTATTCTATGTGAGTACTGTGTACTCTGCATTATGTTTACCTACATGCACTGTGTCCTTACTATGTACTTTGCTATGTCATCTCACCACTAGAGGGCCCCAATGTAGTTCCACAACAGCTATAGCATGGTGCTGAGGCAGTCACACCTGTGGTTCTGTTCGAGTCACTGTACTCCCGGCTGTACACAGATGTCTTCATGTTGCCAGGCATCGTGTTCCACCACTTGTACTGAAACCCAAGTACCGGTTCTGTCCCAGCTGGGCACTGCTCACATGCTGTGGAGAAGTAAAGAGTGAAATGCCTGTAATTCTGTCCTAGTCTGCTTGATTGTGCTTGTTGCTCTGGGGCCTGCCAAGCTGCCGGCCCTTTGGCTGCCCCCACCTGAGCCATTGGAGTAGGAGCCGGGGGGGCAGGCTTCACAGCCGGAGCCATTTACGAGGAAGTAGCCAGGATTACAGGGGTGACACGGTTCCATCGCCCCCGAGGCCGGCAGCCGCGCTGCGTCAGGGCTGTTCTCACTGCAGATCTTTGGCTCGATCCACTTAAACATCAGCTGGGTCTGGGGGGTGTTGTGTGTGTTTGGGGGGGGTTACCAGGGTACACAAGAGTCCAGTTTGGGGTTAAACGCATATTAAATACACACTCATACCACAAAAAGTTCCCATACATTATTTCACATACAGAAAAGCAAAGAAGAAAAGAAAATAGCTACAAGTAAATCATATACCATCTAACGCCTGCTGTTCAAAGTGCAGATTGTGTGCTGCTTTGAATGTCACAAGTGACTCACATACTCCAGATAAATAAATAAGGCATATATTAAACACAATCCACAGGACAGCATGAGAGAAACACTAACCCTATAATCAAGTTTCAGACCTGAGTCACCAAAATATCCATCCAAACATCCAACTACCTTCTCACTATTTATCCACTATAGATTCAAATTCCAGTTATCGTAATGAGTAATATAATGAGTAATGAGTAAACCCATGTGTAAGCCTGGCGTTTCCCTGTCTTGCTGCCTGTTATGGGTTCCAGATCCCCACTTTCTGTTACCATGTACTGGGTAAGTGCTTAGAATACTGATGAAATAATTATAATAATAATAATAATAATAATAATAATAATATAGGATGCCACTACTTCTTGGGTACCTGGCCGCTGGAGTCACAGGGCATGTGAGTGTAGAAGTAGTCACTCTCCTTACACACAGGTCGGGGCTCACAGCTTCCTGACCCAATGCCTGGAGATGGGGGCAAAGGGGGGTACAGAGAGTAGACGGAGTAACAAAGGGTTATCAGAAAATGGCAGGGAGGGAAAAGGCAGCGGGCCAGTGAAGGTAGGATAAGGTTTCCAGCAAGAGACGGGGCCATCAATGAATAGGAGGACAGCTATAGGGCCCTCCACACTGCTGATTTTAAAATGTAATACAATTATTAGTAAATATGCAGTTTCTACCACCAAGAACATTTTTACAAATTACTTTTAAAAAGAACCCAAATAACACTGGTCTACAAATTTTTGGAAGTTATCCACTTCAGGAATAAAATCTGCCTATTCTGAAGCATTTTGGTATGCTGATTTCAAATATGACATATAATTAAACAGGCTGATTGGCTACCATTCAAAAGATACAGGTATTTAATCTTTTCATTTATGCGATCATACACATTGTCAAATACACTATACGTCTATCGTATAGTGGCTCATATTCATTTAAACACAGACCCTTTAACTTTTTATTTTACAATTGGCTTATTATTAGCATCTGTTATGATTCAGAAAGCAAACGCCATCATGTATTACTTATGTGTGGAGCCCAGCTCTTGTCTTGGTCTCCAACTTTGCACACGAAGTAAAGATGATATGCTTTCTTTACCTCAGCAGTTATACTGCGTTGCTGTGATTTGAAGGTAACTTCCCCGCAAATATAGCAAAACTGATCGGCATTGTTCACGCATAAATGAGGCATCTTTGGTCACTCCGTATATATAACGATATCTACTGATCCAGTACCGTATCTTAAAAATTACAGCCAATCAACATTATGATGTATCATTTTCATTATTAGCAACCCAAAGTTAATACAATCTGGGTAAATTCATTTAAGAAGCATTTTGAATGCAGACCAGTGTAATCAATCAACCAATTAATTTTGCAAAAAATCTGGAAAAAGGCAGTCACCAGAATAGAAGTCCTCTGCGCAGGACTGGCAGGAAGTGGCACCCTTGTTGGAAAACGTGTTGACTGGGCAGGGGGCACATCTGGCAGCTCCTGCCTCCCCGCTGTAAGTTCCAGGCTTGCAGTGAAAGCACTCGGATGT